>PVJD01005938.1:0-106185 GCA_004026545.1 Mormoops blainvillei
TGACTACATAGTTACATTTGGTGTGAGAAGATGTTAGTTTCTTTGCTTTATTAAATTATTTCCCTTTTACCCTGTGAGTATTCTAGTTTTGAATCTTTTAATTTAAAAAATTTGTTATCTTTTTAATTATTTGGTTGATTTAAACATATTAAACATATGGGAATTTTTTTTAAAAGATAGAAGACAATATAATGAATATGATCCATCATTTTTACCATGAATTTTACCAAAAGAAATAAAATCTTTGTAATGTTTAACATCATAAAACATCATTTATAAAGTATATTAAAATATTTTATAAACACATTTTAGTTAGACATAGTCTTGTTTACATGTTTCAAAATAGCAGTATAACCTATATAATAAGAAAATAGGAAACATTTAATTTAAAACAACTAACAAATATATTAGATAGTTATATTAGATACTACAACTATCAGATAATATGATATTGTTATAGTATACCATCACTTTAGTTGTTCATTTTGCCAGAGAAATAATTAGATGAGATTGATAATGTGTTCTTAGGAAAATTTCCCAATTAAAATGTCATAATGATTATAAATCTGTTCTCTATTTACTAAACAATCAATTGGTCCTTGAGCCACATTGATGATGAGTTTATTATTAAAAGCACAAAGTAATACCACTGACAGTGAAATTTAGTCCCTAAGAAACTCAGGAATATTTTATGTTGTAAATTGATCATTCTGTTGCACATTTTTATAGATTAAATGGGTTAAAGGGCAGATTAAAAATATTTGAGCAGACTTGGTTATATATTTTATTAATCAATCTAAATGTTTTTTAAGTTAGCACTGCCTAAGCAACAAGGACTACATTCTTTGTCCTGGAAATCCAATTCTTGAATTCTGTCTTTAACAATGCTTCCTGTTTAATTGTCTTATATTTGTCTTTCAGGAATTTCTTTCCTTTAACAAAAACTTCTCCTATACCCGCAAATGCGCTGTGTGACCACTCTTTGTTTGCAATTCTATGGGAAAAGAGGAGGCAGGAGACATTCTCCTGGTTCCTTCTCCTTCCCTCCCTCCCTCCCTCCCTTCCAATCTTTCTTTCGCTCCCAGGTTAATTTTAAGTCCCTCCAGCTCAGGTTTCTCTTTCTCCACCAAGAATCCTAAGATCAATTCAGCTTCTAAAATCTCTCTTCACATTCTGAACATTTACTTAAGGACTCTAACAACTTATTTAGAAATTAATAGTGCACTACTTCTTTAATATTCCTTGGGGCTTCACACTTCACCATGTCTGAAAGTGTACACTAAAAGGTTTTGCACTCTTACCACTATTTCCTGTACTGTGGTCTATCCTACACCATCACTAGCTGTCTCTGATCTTTGACATCATCTAGTCTTACAGAACCTATTTATTTTCCCCTAGTTTATCCCCTTTGCCTTCCTCACTTCCTACCTAATTGCCTGGAATATCTTCACAACTCTTTCATTTCTTATAGCCTGCGTACCTTACACATTTATCTTGCTGCACATACCTGAAAAATCTGCCTGGATCAACATTATAATCTGTCTTTAATATATGCAATACCTAGAAGATTGAGAGACTGTTGGGGAGAAAGATCACATAACCATGTAGATAAGTGCCATTGCAAATCTAGAATTCAACCTCAGCAGAATCCTCACTCACTATTCTTTGAAAATTTTTCGTGCCTTAGCCAACTCACTATATCATTCTTTCTCCGCAGTCACTTCTCCAAGTTTTGCCCTTTTCTTAAGACTTTTTCATGGCAGCCACTACATTCATTTTCAGTAGACCTTCTGGCTTTTTTCTCTGGTTTTAAATGAATGAGTTAAATTGAACTTTTTAGCCATGAACTCTCTCAAATTCAAAATCATAATAACAAAGTTAACAAATATTCTATGATATTCCTTTGTTTAGTCTTTTAGAAGAAGACACTGCTTCTCCCCTTTAATTCGATCAGTTCATTTCCACACAACAGCTTCCTGATTATCACTCTAGTCCCTGTCATCTGCCCCATCATCTCTTCTACTACTTTAGTTCATCATTTCTAAATTTCTAAGTGCTTTTTTGTACCTAATGTGTCACTCACAACCATCAACCAGTTCATTCTCTACATTGCTTCCAGAGTGATATTTCTAAGATATATGCGTAGATCTGATATGCCATTGTTTGCTCAAAATTTTCAATGTCTTTTCTTTTACTTCGTTCACAATGCAAATGTCTCAGCTTCACTATTGAGACCTGTCATGAGTCTGGCTCATCACTCAGCTATTCTCCAGCCACACTGAACTTGCATGTTTCACATCTTACATTCTGTTGTGTTTGTGTTTTTTTGTTTTGTCTTTTTGTTTCATTTTTGCCTTTGTACTTACTGCTTCCTCTGACTAGAATGCTTTTTCCCTGGAAAAATTCCTATGTGTAATTCTGAGTTTGCCTGATCTGTGATATTTGCCTTGGACGGCCCCTCTTCCAATCCTCTTGTTCACTCTCTCCGGTCGCACATCCTTGTTTGTGCTCTGTAGCATTGTGCTTACATTCTGTACTTTGAATTTTCTATCTAGTGGGGGTACAGGTAGCCTCATCCACACTAAAATTAAATACACAGGTTTTTCTCCAAAATTAGTTTACTGACACCTTTGTCCTTGATCTTTGACATCATCTAGTCTTACAGAACCTTTTTATTTTCCATAAATACTGACAACCATAAAATGACACTATTTTTATTTTTTATGTTTTCATTATACAAGTCATATAAAAGAATGTTAAAACTGCCCAATCTATGGATTTAATATATTTTATAAAATTAACAATAGTATTTATAAAGCCCATGTTATAATATCACATTTACTTTTCATGATTTGTGTGTTTTATTAAGGTGTAGGCATAATACTACTATTAGCAACCCAGTCTTAGGCATAAAGGACCAGACCGAGGTGTCTGTGATCTCTTGGTGTGCGCTGGGCAGTGAGAGCCTGTCTAAAGGATGGTTTGAAAAGTTTGTTTATATATTTCCTTATAGACATAGAAAAATCTTCATCATTTGCCTTATTCTTGTTGTTCATTCATTTATTCATCTCTTCACTCTATGTTTGCTCAGTCCAACAGCTGTTAGGCGATGTGTTAGTTGATGGTTCTATATTCGTTACATAAAAGAGATACAGTTTTGTGACACTTGTGGTTCTTAACCTCATTTTTCTAGCTACAAATATAGTGAGAACCACAAAAGGAGAAAGTAAACACTTCTGATCTAATAAAACCATTTACAAGTGCATGATAAAGATATATAAATCATGCCAACACTTGACTGGAGCTAGAAGTAAAATTTCCATTGGGTTTCTCTGTAAGTTTCTGTTTAAGAATGGTTAACCAATAAGGGTTTTTACTGGAAAGTATATATCCGCCTCATAGTAGAAGAAAACTTTTCAGTTATTAGTATATATACTAGTCAGAGAACATGTAGCCATCTGCTGTTTAGAAATAAAGGGTGAAAAAATAACCATTTTCAAATCCTTTCATGTATTAGTGTGCTAGCCACTCTCTTATGCTATTCCATTTAGGAAAGCAGACTTATTTATATTCATTCCTACATCATTTTATAGACAAAGATTTAAATATTCAGAAAAATTTCTTTCCAAAGGGTGCACATCCAATAGATATTAGGCCAAAATTATAATCGAGGACAGCATTCTTTCTATTACCTACATGCTATATGATTAACAGCACTAAGTTTGAACAGGTTTTTATCTGATGAAGGTTGCAATACCATCAAACAACTTCTTGCTGAAGAAGTATCTATAGAGTCATAAACCAGTGCAGCAAGGAATAGGGTGAGAAAGTTTATTTGCTTTCAAGAAAACCATATTCTATATTTGGCAAAAAATAAAATGTGAGCAAGTCAGTATGAATATCTCAGCCCTCAGTACATAGGAAAACTGAGAAGGAATTATACTTTGAACAGAATGAATAATACCACTTAATAGAGATGTCAATGAGAAAGACTTAGTCCACTTGATAGATTCTCATGAAAAGTTTCCTGGGAGGGTTATTTCAGAAAAATAACACCGTACTGGATGAATTAGTGTCAAGATCTAACCCTCACACTTTAGAGTTATTTTGTAGGGATTCAAGCCCTCAAACCTGTCCATGAAGTTTTCTTTTTCTGCTTAAGAGCTTGCAGAAGCTAGAACAAGATCATCTCACATCATGTTTTATAAGAGTCCTAAAATGAACTTAATTCAAAAGTGATAGAACTATTTTCATTTTAAGCAGAAGGATTGGCTTTCTTGGCGTTCATGTAAGTGTATAAATACTTCTTAAAATAATTTCAGCCTTAAACAGCTTGCTTTTAATTCTCATAAGAGAAAGAGATTAGAAAGGTCTCTACTTAGTTAGAAACCCCTTATAGTCCTCCTTTGGTTTATCGCTCAGTAATTTTTGCATGCCTGTTTTGTACCAGGCTCTGGCATAAGTGCCAGGAGTACAGAAATGCACTAACAGACATAGTCCCTGCCTTCATGGAGTAGCAATTGGAGGGAAATTACACTTCACATTCAATGTTTAAAAAAAATACTTTACAGACATGTGCCATCTTGATATGTACTAGCAAAATAAATTTTAATAGAAGATTAATTAATTTGCTATTGGTTATTCTAAGAAAAGACTGACATTAAAGGGAATTTAGTAACTTCTTTGCAGATCCTGTGTTGCTATTGTCAGGAGCTTTTTGGAAGCACGGAACAATCTGTGTATTCGCTATACTGAAAATCTCTCCATTTTGCTTTCACTGTATCCATCCATGTCATGGTCTGGTAATAGCACTGGGACTTTCTGTGGGGAATTTCTACTCTTTCAGTATGGGCAGCATCGGTAGCCGTCAATCAAGATGAACTGCGTTCTTTTTGCCAAAAGTTAACAAGGGACCAGATTAGGAAAATTTGAATCTCTTTGCTAAGCATTTTAATTTTGAATCAAAAGACATAAAAACACAGATTAGAGCTGATTTGTCCGCTGAAACAGCACCCTACAGAACCATTTCATTAATCCTGCAGCCTTCATTTCTGTTACAATTCTGGTCAAGCCCTACCTCAGGTGTTGAGGGTAGAATGGTGAAAAAGACAGATGTGGTCTTTGCTTTCATCATGTTTAAGTATAGAGGTAAAGGCAAATATTTGTAATGACAAAAATGAATTAATTGCAAACTTAGATAAATAAGACTAAGGAAAGATTGCTACTGACCAGAACAGTTAAGTGCTCATTTTAGTTAATGTTGTAGAAAGCTCTAAGGCTCTTCCCATCTTTCTTGCTAGGTGGGATTTTTGAGATGTGTTGAGAATTGTATTTTAATTTGATTTAGAGAGATAGATATACGCGAATTCACACTGAAAGCACCAAGAAAGCAAAGAGAGTTAACAGACTACATTAGCAGTTTTTGTTTTTCTTGAAGAACCTGTTGTATAAACAAAATGAGTTTTTTTACTTGGCAGAATGCTAACATCATCGCAACAAAAATGATAGGAATTAAAAAAGGTAAAGCAATTATAACACTATTAAGCTTACATAAAAGGAATAAAAAGCAATGAACACTTCAACATTACATATTTAGAGCATAGGTATAACTAAGAGATAATTGAAGATTATATGATGATAAGACATCTGCCTTTATGACTGTAATAGATATCACTATATATTTGTAGCCTTTCTGTTTAAGTGTGATGTTTCCATTGGAAGAAAATCAGGCTTTTTTTATTTTTATGTCTTAAAAAACAAAAGTAAAACAAACTGGAAACTCATTATCAAGAAAAATTTCCAGAAGACTGAAAATATAAATTTAAGTGGAGAAAGGTGAAATTCTAGGTTAAATATTTATTCATTTAGAAGAATAATCTTTTACCCTAATAAAACAGGCATGTAAGAGCAAACAGCACCTGTGAGAGCTAATGCATATTCTTCTAAGTTTTCAAAGTCCTTATTTGGTTAAGAATATTTATAGGTATGCTAATTGCCTAAGCTATGGATTTATAACATTCCTTATTAATCATTAAAATGGAATTCTGCTATATTATAAATATTAACAGTAATATTAATATTCAAATAATAATTTCAAATTATAATTTAGAAGACATTCAAATAATAATTTGTAATATGGAAACAAGTTAGATTAGCCTAGCTGGTGTGGCTCAGTGGATTGAGTGCCAGCCTGAGAACCAAAGGGTAACCAATTTGATCCCCAGTCAGGACACATGCCTGGGCTTCAGGCCAGGTCCCCAGTAGGGGGCACATGAGAGGAAACCATGCATTGATTTTTCATTCCCTCTTTCTCCTTCCCTTCCCCTCTCTCTAAATAAACAAATACAACCTTAAAAAAAAAAAGGAAACACGTTAGATTATATATATTTGCTTTCTGACTCCAGTTATATGTACTTGTACCCGTACTTTTCATCATTACCTTTTTAGTTCCTCTGGGGAAAACAATATATTTAACATCGTCAAGAAAATATTTACCAATTAAAAAATTATCCCTGGTTTACCCATCAAAGTACAGTTATGGACTCTGTAAAATTTGTCAGTCATTGAAATATGAGATACCATAATTTCTTCCTGATTCTATCTTTAAATATATGTAAATGAGGATATTTTTATGGCTCCAAGTTCCCAATTGTTTTGTCTTAATTGTATAAATATAGTTCCATTTTCAAAAAAATAAAAACCAGTTGCGATGGGTAGATAATGGCATTTTAACCACCCAAATATTCCAACATATTAAAATCTGACCTAATCCATTTTAACTAAACATACTTCTAGCACATTAAATTGCCTAAAACAATTTATTTCTGAAAAATATTTATTAACTTTTCCTATTAAAGTGTGGTAGATTATAAAAGTAATTGCAATAATTATAGCACACACACTCTTATAAATTGCCTTTGTCATTGAACACATATTATGAATATATTTACATTTTATTGTGTTTTGATAAAACAATTTTCACTGCATGAATATACTTTCATTTTTAAAGATATATCACAGTTTGTTTAACCAATATTATATAATGGAATATTTTTCTTTTTTATTGTGATAAACTGGCAATAAATATTTTTGCAGAAATATGTTTGTACATATATCTTATTGTTTTCTAAGAATTAATAATTATAATAAATATTGTTGGACTTGTGTTTGTGTAATTTGGTATTTTAAAACTGATTTTTTTCTTTTCTAGTTCTTTTTCTTTTTATTGTATATTCCTTGCTTTCAAACAGAACTAATTGCATCCAACATGTGACCATATTTTCAAAAATTATTTAGATAATGTTATATTCCCCATTCTTTAAAATCACAAATTTGCATTCTATTTTTCTTTTTACTTACACTTTTCAATTGCATAGGCTAAATGGACACTACACATCCAAAGTCCACGTGGATGAGAACAACGTCTCTCCTTTGGCATTACTAGGTGGTTAGAGAGCAGTGAACTTGGCTGTTTCTCCCACTAATCCCTCCATTGACTTTTACTGTTTAATAAGGCAGAGATAAAAACTGAGGTTACATTTTCCATTAATGAAAAGCTCTGTCTGTATGTTTATACAGTATATATGTGTGAGTGTGTGTGTGTGTGTATTAAGTAAATATATATTTAAATATATATATTTAATCTTATCACTGAATCATTCCACCAGGATTTACTTAGGAATTTATTTTTTCCCTGAATTTTGTAGTGTTTGAAGAACTTCAGATGTATAGAATTAGGATTTTAGCACAGAAAAATTATTTTTCTTACTATCTATACTTTTTATTTCCATTGCATTTGTCTTATATTTTTCTCAGAAATACCTGTTTAACACTCTGTTAGATCCTTTTTCCTTCCTGCTAACTATCATCTTTAACTGTTTTTATCTATTTGTCATTTTCTTTCACTCCTTTGTCCAAATTTATTCCCTTATAAATTATTTGATTTTTTCACAGTGTCAATTTTACCTTTCTTGGTACAAAAAGAGTTTTACATTGTACCTTTATAATTTGTGGTTCCTTATAATTTTTATTTCATTTAGATTTCTTATTACTGGTATTTTATCATCCTATCTTTCATTGCATTCTTCATAAAATTCATGTTTTCTTGAAATGGGCAGAGATCATGAAACAGATAACATTTGAAATGGATTTCTTGTTTTATTAAGTCTTATCCAAACTATGCCTGTTTTCTACATCAAACCTTGTTGTTGATATTTTTCCCTACTGGCCTCTTTTTCTGTTGCCTGTGCCTATTCATCTTGACTCCTCCCTCAAGCCTCATCCCAACCAGGATATTGGAGTTTTCCTTGAATTCTAAGAGTGTTTCTCCGCATGTTTTTAAGATCGTCCTCTCCTATCTTAAGAAATTTGGATGGCTAAGATAAAGTGACACCACCAGTTGAGGAATTTAGCGTTTTAAGATAAGTAGGGCCCTAAATGAGTACTTTTCTTAGTTTTCTTTCCAGTGTTCACCATCTTGTTACTCCCGAGCCTACTTGTCCTTTTCTTGTACCAGAATAGATGATTTGTGGTCTAGGAAGTGAAAGTAATTAACAGGTACAATATAAATTCAACAAATATTCAGATAACACCTTTTAAACACTGCACTGTGCTAGGGACTTGAGTAGTCTGTATGTCTAAATAAATGATAGCAGTTAGTATCTTTCAAAACGATTTTTTGAATAACAAAGAATTTCTCTTTGACCAAGCTGTAGACAGACTCCTCTGAGTTGCCTTTTTGACTATCCCTGGTCCTTGAGCCCTGTCCTCAGACTGCCTAGCCCAGTTGCAGCAAGAATCCTAAGACAGTTCAATAAGAATCCTCCATCGTATTATCTCAGCACCCTCCATATCTGATTGAATTTCTCATTTCTCACCCTTGAAGTCTGATCATCCTGGCATACCTTCAACAAGAATTCTGTGAAGTTGGTTTATCAAGAATCCCCTACCTTTGATGTATCCTTTTAGCAATTTTCCATCCACTGAACCCCCTACTCTTTGGCTATAAATCCCCAGCTGTCTTTCCTGTATCTGAAGTTGAAGCCAATCTCTCTCCCTTATTGCAGTAACTTTGACATCTATTGCAGTAGTGCTAAATAAAGTTTTCCTTACCATTTCAATCAGAATAATTTTTCTTTAACATGAGCAGTTGCCTTTGGACAACTCTTTTGCCCACTAATACTTTTCTACTCCTTCTCTTGAAAATAAAAATAATGTAATAATCCAAATTATGATATTTAAAATTATAAAATATTTTCCTTTGTTTTAAATAGCATAGCTTTTATTTACTCTTAAAATTAATTTACCATAAAGTAAATGCCTAATATAGATAATTTAAAATGTATTATGTTTGATTTATTGTATATATTTAATCTGAATTCAATAATTTGTAGCAGATGAAGTATGAACTCCTGAAACTAACCAATTCTATATATATATAAGAGTACTAAAGCCAAGTTGAGAAGTTATTTATTTTTAAAAGTATATCCTAATTAGTTTTCTATTTATCTGATCATATATGGACAGAGCTTATATAAATGTCAAAATAATAAAAATTATTACTGAGCTTGAGTATAGTTATACTTATTTCAACCTTTTATACTCTTAACCATTTATTTATATAATGGTAACTATGCTGAATATTTTAACATCATGTATTTTTCTCTTATTATATGAAAAAGACATCTCAGACACTGTTTAGGTATGAAATCATTTCAGTACTATTTCATCTGAACTGTGTTTGCATATGTCAGACAGAAAAAAACCCTTTGATTCAATCATTTAACTGCTTTGGCATTAGAATTAATTTTTAAATGTTTGACTTGTGCATGGGCCCACATGTACACAATAAAATGAAGAAAATTCTTAAATTAACATAATTTATTTAAGCTTTAAATAACTGACTCAATGAGTAGAAAACAAATTTATTTAAAATAAAATACTATCTTATTTTTCTTGATAAATATAAAGTTCTTTTTCAGTTAAGTGAATTTTTAAAAGATGTATATAACATTTATGAAGTAAAGACCACTTTATGCATATATTTCTGCTGAAGAACAGATAAGCTTATCTAAACATTATTTCATTTACCCAATTGTCAGTTTGAATTTTACTACCAAATTTTTATCAAATGGCAAGAGTGATATTTTAACTCTCAGTTAATGAATTATTTAAAACATATTTTTACAGAATTAGTGTCTTTCAGGAATTTTAAAGTCAGATGAAATGAAAAAAAATTACAAGTTTATCAAAATTATCCTTCTGATAGATATATAATTTGCTAAACATGTCAATCTTTATTTGCAGTTTATTTTAAGATGGACTCTCAGTCGCATGTCCCTTAAGCCTGAATGTTTTCTGTTTACTTTAATGTTTACCATTACTTCTCTCTAATCAATTCTTTGTACAATTTAGACTACTCCCTAAAACCCCTGCTTATCCCTCCCCATTCTTGTATTGACCATATATTGTGTCAAATAAAAACTTTGGTGGCTTTCCCTCTCCCAAAATACTTCTCAGTTTTTCTCTTGGACTTGGACCAGGCACAAAGAAGTAGTGATAAGAGCACACCGTTAATGATCCACGAGGTAGTGACTAGAGAATCTGAGGCGGATTAAGGTTGCCTGAGGCCCTGGGCGCAGAAGAAAATATTGGGCCCTTTAAAACAAGGAGAGAGACAGGGAAAATAAAAATACATGTTTAAAAATTCACATTTTTTAAAACCGTAAATGAAACAAGTACATACCCACAAACTAATTTCCATCCCTGCGTATTTGCGTATATCGTAAGACTGCACCGCAGGAGAGCCTTTGTAAGTACAAAGTAGCAGATATGATTCTATTGCTCTGATGAGCAGTAGTGCAGATGCTCGGGGCCTATGCTGCACAGTATGTGTATAGTATGCGGCATAGTAATGAAATAATGAAAATAAGCGAATGTAAACATACTATCAGGTTTTATGGCCGATTGTAAACTTGCACGTAATTGAAATTGCACGCATGAAACCAAACTTGGTGTCGTTAGAAAAAAATGTGTAGTTGGGGTTTTTGCGGGGCCCTTCAGAAGTCAGGGCCCAGGGCAGATGCCCCGTGCGCCCGCCCTTAAATCCGCCTCTGCAGAGAATACACCATTACCATTCACAAACGCATCTATGGAGTGGGTTTCAAGAAGCATGCCACTCAGGCACTCAAAGAGATCCAGAAATTTTCTGCGAAGGAGATGGGAGCTCCAGGTGTGTGCATTGACAGTAGGCTCAACAAAGCTGTCCAGGCCAGAGGAGTAAGGAGTGTCCCATATGGTATCTGGGTGCTGTTTTCCAGAAAAGATAGTGAAGATGAAGATTTCCCAAACATGCTCTATTTGTTGGTTACCTGCATATTGGGTTGGCCAAAAAACCTGTTGAATTTTTTCTGTAAAATAAAAGGCAAATTTTTTCAGTATGTTGGCTATCTACTACGTGGTATAACATTGATTGTTCTCAATTAGTGTCTCGATTTGATCGCTATTAACGTTAACTGGTCCACCTGACTGTGGAGCATCCTCCAGTGAGCAATCGCCAACGTGAAACTTCGCAAACCTCTTTTGACATGTCAATCAGTCAGAGCACCTTCTCCATACACTGCACGAATCTTTTTTGCATTTCAGTTGCATTTTTACCTTTCTTGAAATAATAAAGCATAATATGCCAAAAATGTTGCCTATGTTCTTCCACCTTCAGTATTAAAATGGTTCCATAAAAATTCACCTATTTTGATAAGGTTTTTTTTTTTAATGAACACTGATATGACAGCTGTCACAATACAATCTAAATTGTTTCAAAAGAAGTTAAAGACAACTAAGCGCTACTAGAGCCATCTTTCAGAAAAAATCAAATGAATGTTTTGGCCAACCCAATACCTGTCACCACTCTGAAAAATCTACAAACAGTTAGTGTGTATGAGAACTGCTGAGTGTCAAATAAAGTTATAAAACTGAATAAAAACAACCTGCGGTAAACAATTTGAGATGTTTCATAGATGTTCCCATCAACTTATTCTTTTTCTTATAAGTTTGCAGACTCTATCTCAGCCAAACAGAATTATTTGTTATAGAAATATGGTTATTAACCTACCTTCATTTACAACTCTAGTAATGCCCTCAAAAAACCTTTTAAACTAGCCCTTCTGTGCTTTCTGACTTAAATGAGTGCATCAGCTTTTATACAGAGTAAGGCAAACATAGTTTTACAGTTGTTCATATGGAAAATAATACAATAATAAATAAATAATAATATAGGAATAAACTCTGTGTATCTCATACAATTGTAAACCTCCTTTACCCAACCCTGTATTTCCTCGCCTCCATAGTCACTTTGTACTACGTGTTGTCCTTCAAAATATGCAACCTTGAGAAAAGAGAAAAATTAAGATAAATACACTAATGTAAGTTGGATTATGTACACCATAAAAACAACAAATTTAATTTCAGTGCTGGTTTATGAGTATAGGCTGACTTTTCAAGAACATGTGTCATTCACTGTGACTTACTTTACTACAAAGTGCTTTGCACTTATGAAGGATGACCACTAGAGTGCTGCAAGTGTCCGTTCAAGTTTGTGTCCCTGTTCTGTGTGGATATTCCGTTAGTGATTAAAAAAAAGACTGGTTTATCTTTGGAACTTAAGGGCCACAATCAGTAAAGAAATACTAAGACCATTGAAGCCATGAATAGTTTTATGTGCTTATACATCTATGCATATAACTCTTTCTATTTTTGCATTAGACTCAAAAGACACAGACATAATTGAAATAAAGTCAATGTCAATTAATAAAAATTAGTTTCCATTTTACCATCTTGCCATCAGTACCTTTTAACTTAGTTACTTTTTATAAATACTTTTTAAGTAATTACTATATATAGAGAGAGAGAGAGAGAAAGAGAGAGAGAGAGAGATCCTTTTAAAAGCATTTCATAATTTTTATTGATTAAGAACATAGGTCATGCTAGAGATGAACTTTGATTAATTTTCTTCTTTAAGATATTCTCTTTAGCTTACATATTCATTCAGTGTATCAAGAAATAAATTTTGAAAAAAATTAGTTTTAATTTTAAAGTTCTAGTTACTATGTCGACACATTTTTTTATACTTAGTGAGTTCTCTGAGGATAAGGAACTATTTATTCATCTTTATAACTATAATGTCTACTATATATTTAAAAAAAATGAATATTTATCATTTAAAGACAGAAGAATAAAATGTATTTCTTAGCAAACATCATAAAAGCACTTGCCCTCGCATGTATGCTTTTTATTGTCTATATTGTTTACTGATACAGTTAAATAATACTTTATATGAAATTCCTTGTGATATTATGATTTATAATAAATATATATTTGATCTTTATCCCAGTTTCTGGCACAGAGGTCCTGAAACCCTTGGATTTTCTCAAGTGATAAGAGTAATAAAGGTGTCTTTTGTTATGTTAATGAATGGCTTTAAGTAGCACCTCAGGATTGAGCTAATCAATTCTGACTATGTAATGAAGCCTCCATAAAAACCTGAAAGGACTGGGTCTGAAGAACTGGGTCGGTGAACATGCGGTGACTGGGGAGAACGGTGCACCTGGAGCGGGTATGGGAGCTCCTTGCCCTTTCTTCTTGCGTTGTCCCATGCGCCTCTTCTGCCTGGATGTTCCTGAACTACAGCCTTTTATAATAAACTGGTAACCTAGGGAGCAAACAGGCTCTTGAGTTCTGTGACCTGCGCTAGAGGTTCTTGAGAACCTCTGATTTACAACCAGTCAGTCAGAAGTATAGTTGACAACCTGGACTTGTGACTGGCATCTGAAGTGGACTTGTGATGGGGAAGGCTTGTGGGACTAAGCTCTAAACCTGTGGAATCCGATGCTCTTTCCAGATAGACAGCATCTAGCTGAGCAGAATCCCTGGACACCCTGCTGGTATATGAGCACTGCTTGGTGTTGTGTGGGGGAAGCCTTCCCACACTGGAACTGATCTAAGAACACCATAAAGATACCTCATTACCTTTGTTAAGATTGGAAGTATTAGGTAGTGATAAATTAATTTTAAATATGAAGGAAATCAAGGCACAGAGTTTACTTTATATATTATATTATTGACATATACTACACTGGAATTCTGATTTCCTTACTTAGTGGAGGACTATTTTAATGGTCTTCTTTCTTGTGGAATAGCCTTGGGCTTGCGAAAATCTATGTTTAATCAGTTCATATCTCACCAACATGTAATCTACTTTAATTGCAAGTATACAACTACCCACTAACTAAATAGAATCAGTTAGCTTTAAATTAATGAAATATTGCACATAAAACCAGAAACTAGAATTTTAATCCAAATCAAATGAAAAAAAAAGATATCAGGATGATTAAGATTCTATTTCTGTTCATTAGTCTCTGATATTAACAGATTGCTCATAGTTGCCTGATAGAAGCAGTTGGTGAGATGGGCATTCACCTTCTCAGTAAAACTAGCCTGGTTCTCTGCTGCTTGCTGGTGTCCAGCCAGTTTTCCATGAAACTCAAAGCAAACCTATAATTCTAGTCTCATTTCCCATAAGAATACTTCATAAACTCTACCCCTGGAATTTACGTCTGTGTGCCTCTGTTTCATTATGCCCTCTAATTCTGAAATGCCACCTTTCTAGGACAGCTTAAATTCCAGCTCATTTGAGATGCCTTCCATAATCCCAAAATTGGAAATAATTGCTTCCTTATTAGGAATCTACAGGGTTTTATTTAAAGAATTAATTATATTATCATGGTAGGCATTTCGCTCTGTTTTATAATTAGGCATTTTTTACCAAATGTATTGTCAGATGATTAATTGAATTATTTATTTGTTTATTCCACAAGTATTTGATGAGAACCTACTATGAGCTGAGAGTTGCACTAGGCCCTGAGAATAAAATAGTGAACAGACAAAAACCTCTGCCTTCATAGAATTTACTAGAATATAATTTAAGCAGATAATAAATAAAACATATGACTGTGTAATATAATTATAAGCCACATATGATATGGAAAATATAAAACAGGATAAAAGAAGAAAGAGTGGTGATGACCTATACAAATAGCCTCTGTCAAGGAAACAGAGGTGAGCAGAGATCTGAGGGCCTAGAGAAGAGGGCTAAACCATGCCGCTCTCTGAGGGAGGAATGATCCAGAAGGAGAAAATAGCAACAACAGAGCGTAGGGGCAGAAGGACTTTGACAAGGTAAGAACAGCAAGGTAGCAACAGGGCTGGAAAGGAGGCAAGTTCAGCGAGGGGAAAAACGATGTCTTAGCACCATGCGTATCTTCCCTTGGTTTCTTATATGTCATATTGCATTTAGTATACAGGTTTCATGCAGAGCAATACTCAGTGATAATGCAATGTGCTGATTACGGAGTAAGCAAAATCTGGGCTTGAATTGAATTTCATTTCGGGTTTGTTTAATGATCTTGAGCAGATTGCATATCTTGAGGCTTAGCGTTTGTTTGAGCAATGTTTTCATTTTCCAGTTGAAAACCTTATATTAAGGTCATCTGTTAGGAAAGAGATTAGCTTAAAAAGGTAAATTCTCATAGAAAAAAAAGTATATTTAGTATAATTAGTTGAACAGAACTTTCTTCCTAAAATAAACATTCTAAAGTACATAAATCCTCAAAAATCAGATACAGTTATTGGCTTATTTTAACTGATAAAACTCCTTAGAGAACTGTGAGAGAGGAAGAAATTATTCTTTACCATTCTAGGTTGTTTTGGTTGGTCTAATTATTAAATCTACATGAGGCTAATTAATAAGAGAAAATAACCCAATTTAATTGCAAATGTACAGATGGAAACCCCATATACATGATAAAGTCAGAGATCCAGCACACACGAGTTTCAGACACAGACCTAGCACACAGGCTTAGTGAGGTATATGTGACATTCTAAGCCAAAAAGTGAAATAACACACCTGGGGCTTCAAAGGGGAGGAGGAGGATTCCTGGGATGTTCAGTAATTAGAACTTTGCCCTGCTCTATAGATAGATCATAAAAGCTTATTTCTAGTAACAGCTCTTATTATGGGAAAAGCCCTAATAAAATTGTAATATTTTTAAGGGAGAGGTAAACGTTCCCCTTGAGCCTGCGGAGTTTTGATTGCCTTCAGTTCAAAATAATTCACATGTCACATATTTGTGCCACAAACTGGCACATATTTGGGAGGCCTGAACTCCTTCAAAACCTAACATCTTTCTTTAATGAAAATCAGCTCCAAAAGAGACTTTCTTTGCTCTGAGAAACAAAGCCCTTGCTCTTCATTAAGAAAAAACTGGACTTATTTCATTTAGCATAATATTCTCTAGGTCCATTCATGTTGTCACAAAAGGTAAGATTTCCTTCTTATTTTACAGCTGAGTAATATTTCATCGTGTAAAGATACCTCAGCTTTTTGATCCACTCATCTACTGACGGGCACTTGGGCTGCTTCCAAGTGAAATAAGCCAGTCAGAGAAAGTCAAGTACTATATAATTTCACTTATATGTGGAATCTAATAAACAAAATAAAGTAACGAACAAAATTTAAAAAGGCATAGATGAAGAGAACAGACTGACACCTGTCAGAGGGAAGAGGGTTGGAAGGCTGGGCGAAAAAAGAAAATGGGTTAGGCAAAAAAACAAAAACAAAAAACTCATAGACACAGACAACTGCATGGTGATTACCAGAGGGAAAGGAAGGTTGGGGGAGGTACAAGAAGGTGAAAGTGAGATAAACCATGATGGAAGGGCACTTGGAGTGGAGAACACACAATATAATACACAGAAAATGTATTATAGAATTCCTGAAACCTGTATAAAATTTTATTACCAATGTCACTCCAATAAATTCAAAGAAAAAAAAAAAGGAACAAACTGAGCTTATTCATCAGGACTCCATTGTTTTTTTTCCTTTCATCTTATTTACATTAAATTCTGAGCTTCACTCTTCCCACTGTCATTCTAAAGACATCGAGAAAAGAATAATTCAAATGATGTCAACTACCAGTTGACAAACACCATATTTTTCTATTCAGTTTGTCTATGATTTAAACTATTTTGAAATAAAAAGGTAATCATAGTCATACTCTTCTATTTTTAATGGGCAGCAAACATCAGGATCATTAGGGAGAATGGTTTACCTCAAATCTTTAAGGAAGCACAATTCCTTTTAATCTAGTCAGAATTGGTCTATTGTTCTCATTGAGGTAGGAGAATCTTCTAATAATATCTTCCGTCCTGAACTTACATGATCCCCCACCTATCTTCTTAAATATGTGAATAGAAAATATTGATCATCTTAAATGTGAACTAGAGCACTGTCTCCCTTTACTTCTCTGATGCCATCTTCAAATCTAGTGGCACAATTAATATGCTCAGGATGCCTGGGATAGCTTTACCAGAAAATAATAACATACATTTTAAAATTTACCTTTTAAAATATTTACTTGTAGTGTAAGAGTTAAACAATTAATATTGCTTAATTATTAAGTTGGGAATATTCTAATTTCATCTCCTATCAACATCCTCTTTGCTTCTTTTCATATGTGTCTTTATACCCTGGAAAACATAATGTGTTTCTTTCTATCTCTTGTGAGTTCGCATGTTGTTCTCTAGTACCCTATTCTCCCTCGTATCTTTGAAAATTCCTAGTGTCAATAATTTCAGAAAAAATATTACATCCTCCGTGAAGTCTTTGCTCATATTTCCACACCCCCATTAGAATTAATCAATATCTTCTATGTTCCTTTATCATTATATAGTATTACATTCTACTACTCCTTGTGCTATGTTATAATTATCGGTTTGCCGTTCACGACCCTCCATTAAATTGCAAAACACTCAAAGACAGAAACCATGTGTTATTAATTTTAATTACCCTAGAAATGAACCCAGTAACAGGCACATAGTAGGTACCAAATTATTATCAGCTTAACCATAAAGAAAACAGTATTTCTTCAGGAACTAGAGAATTTTCCCTCTGTAAATTGCCCGATCCAACTGTATCTACTCTCAAAAATAAAAAGTTACCTATTTATAAGATATTGGCTGATAATTTTTCCTTTTTTCATCTAGAATTTATGTTTTTCTTTTTACCTTCTGCTTGTAAATATACTGTTATCCACTGAGTCTTAACACATCATGAAAATATTTGCTATGATTTCAGCAATCACCTCCTCCCAAAGAATGTATGCATGTGTCAAGTTTGACAGTTATCCCAGGTGACCTTGAATTATTATATGTGTGGAGTAGATCACTCAAAACTTCTAGCAGATTTAAGCCTCTTAGTAACTGTGTCATGCTCTTCATATCATTTGTTGCATCCAGTACATAGTTTACATAAGGAAAATAATATATCTTGAATGAGTAAATTAGTATATGTAGGTATTTACTACTATTTAATTACACCTATCTTATAAATTAACTATACATTTGTAGTGGCTTCACCTCCACATTAAAGACAGGGAAATTAGTATTAAGCACAGTTAGACAAAATATTTTCTAGAATCCAAATCCAATCCTTTGCCTGTTTTTGCCTTGCCAACAAACCGATAATGAATTTTACATTTTTTTTAAAAAGTTTTTTTTAAATTTATTTTTGGAGATTTGGGGACAGAAGGAGAAAGGGAGAGAAATATCAATGTTTGGTTGCCTCTCACTCTCCCCCTACTGGGGATCTGACCCACAACCCAGGCAGGTGCCCTGACTGGGAATTGAACCAGTGACCCTTTGGTTTGCAGGCCAGCACTCAATCCACTGAGCCACAGCAGCCAGGACTGGATTTTACATTTTTAAAAGGTTGAAAAGTAATCAAAATAATATTTTATGCCACATAAAATTAAAATTTCAGTATTCATAGTTAAAGTTCCATTGGATAGCAACTACACCCATTTGCTTAGGTGTTCTCTATGGCCGCCTTCATTTTACACCAAAGATGAGTAGTTGCAGCATGTATGTCCCATCAAGCCAAGAATATTTACTACTCGGTCATTTATATAAAACATTTGGTGACTCCTTATAAAAGAACAATGGCAATATAAACGCTGCTGAAACAAAATTAAATATAGTAATATTTGCAAACATCATTCACCACAGAGTTTTCTAGTCATTATTGAATCTTTCAATAATGCAATCCCATGTTTACAAGATTGTAGTTTTTAAATTCCATGGATAGCAATGATGTGTAGACTTTACCTGCAAGATTAAATTGTACATGTATATTAAAATACATTCAAACACACATATACAGAATCAATGCAGTGTAGGAATTGAAAAATCAAGAGGCAATTTTTATGCTGAGAACTATTGACATGGAATGGTGTATAAACCAAGCACAGATTAAAGTATTTTGATTATCTGATATAGGTAAGAGTTAATATTGAATCTCATTGATTTTAATTTAAAAAATAAAAGTACTAACTAATGTGTTCATGATCCTTCTCAATATTGCATAAGTATGTGATGAATTTTGAGTAAGAATGTGTCTCACTTAATTTACATTTGATCATTTTAATTAAAGAAGTTACAAAGAATTTACTGTGCTTCTTAAAATCCAAAGTACCCTATTTGTCTAAAATACCTAATTTGATGTTGTTTATTTCTTTGAGAACAGACTCAGATGAAGATATTTCTATTGGTATGTAACATAAATTTTATAATGAGACTATTTCTCCTTTTAAACCAATATGAAGGTAGATAAACACACTCATTTTGCTACTTCTTTTCTTTCCACCTCAGGGGCATCTCTTGATAATTTCTTTGCTCAGCAGTCTATCAGACTTTAAGCAGCAAAATTTATGAAATGAAAGAAAACACTTAAGCCACAGGGCTGAGTGGGTAATCTTCCTCTTTCAGCAATTGCATTGCTAATGGAGTCTCCGCATCCAGTGATGAACTGTGTAACTTTTGCCACATCAAAGATTGCAAATATTGTGGCTTGCACAGCTGATATGTTAGTAAGAGTATACTGCTATTCCATTTTGGGTTTGTGTTTTGAATAAAGAGATTTAGTTATATATTTACCTTAATTTTTTTTGCCTTACAATAGGCATCAATTAACATTGATTATTCCAAAGCTAGCATGACATAATTAACAATACCAAATATATGTTAACATTCAGACCCAGAGCATAATTTTTATGCAGGTCAAGTTGTCTGTGAAACAATGAGTCTTAAAGTTTTTATGCCTATTTCAGGGTTTTTTGGTTTACTTAGATCCCAATTGCATTTCTAATTTATAGTTCACTGTACCTTTTTTTCCAAAAACTCTACCTCAATTCTCCCTCCATCTCATTTATTTCTCTAAGTGATTCTCAGCCTATTACTTTTCTCATTATATTATTAATCTCCTGAGGACCTGGGCCTAATCACTTTGACCTTCTTTAGGGGGTAATTGTATAGTTTCATGTTAACTTGACTATCATGCCAAACGTTTTCAACTTTCCTAACCTCACATTCTTATGCTTTAAAAATATGAAAGCATTCTTTGTTTCCAAGTCTTTATGTTCTTAGAGTTTTTCTCCCAATTATTTCCTGAATTTACTGAAAAATAATCATATTATTTTTCAACTAATTAGTATGTAAAATATTAATCATGCAAAATATCATTAACAAAACCAGTATTAAAAAGATTATTAAATATAAACAACCCAATAATTATACTATTTACAAAACCTCTAACAAGTTGCTCCAACACCATTCTTTAAAAATTTATCTTTAGTCATCTGATAAAATGCTAGCCTTATTATATGACAAATTTCAAAATTGACTTGGTTTTTGTACTTTCCTGTTCAGTTCCACTGATCTATCTAGTCCTATAAAGTAAGAATTTTTTTTAATTATTCTATTTTAAAATCTATTTCAACATCTTCTAGAGCTTAATTATCTCACTTGATTATTCTTTTTTTCTAACATTGAAATGAGCCTTAGGAAAATAAGTTAATTTTTTCAGATACATTTGTATTTTCCAAGTTCTATGATAATCTTCTTACTGCTTTGAATTTTATAGAACTTAGGGGGACAAAATCACATGATAATCTTTATAGATACTAGAAAAGACATTTGACAAAATCCAACACCCATTTATAGTAGAACATACACAAAATAGGAATTTATGCATACTCCCTTAACAGAATAAAACATATATAATTCAGTGCAGTGGCTAGCATGTTACTTGGTAAGGAAGTAGTAGGGAGTTTCCTACTAAAGTGAAAAAAAAGTAGAGTCCTCATTAGCCATTCTCTATCTTAGTATTTGACATTTATTTGACTATCTTAGCCAATGCAGTTTAACAAAAGAAAGTAATTATATATTACAGATTTTATAATTATAGGTAAAGTTATAGATTAAAACAACTTAAGAGGCATATTAACTTATTCAGCCATCACACTTTATAGACCTTTGTAGATTCTTGCTTGAGAAACTCTAAAAAATTATGACACAATTGAGGAAATATGAACATAGGTGATATTTAGAAAGTATTTTAATATTTTAGTGTGATAATAGCATTGTAAATCTCTATAGAAAATATTCTGTTATATTTTCAGATAACATGATGTGATTTCTCAAATTTCTTTGAAAAAATATTCTGGAGTGGCAGAAAAGAATGGGAGCATAGTTAGATAACCTTGGCCTGAGTTAATTGGCAGAGTGGGATAATGATACATTGAAGTTCATTACACTATCCTCTCTAATTTTCCATGCATTCAAAGTCTATCATAAAAACACAAGGATGTTTATTTTATTTTATTTTATTTTTTACTCAGCCTTTCTTTGCTTATAAATATGTTACTCACACAGAGAACAGTGTGCAGCCCCACTACATCCCCTTCTTATACACCCTCAGTGGTTTTCCTGGAGTTTTGTTTTCTTGAAGTTTCTGTATTGATTGGTTCTATAGAGATGACAGGAAAGGAGGAAGGTTAGAAGAGTGTATACTAACAAGTTCTGGCAAGTTCACAGATCAGAGGGGGTGGAAGAGTGTGATAAATAAGCATCTGCAGAAATTATTGGTTGCAATCTCATGAATCAACACCTAAAAGCAGATGAGTTTTTCTACCTTTTTCACAGTTGGTGTCTGCTCATAAGTTGAATTCTCAGGGCACCATGGTATGAAATCTCAAAGTAGAGACTCTTAAGATGGTTAGATGTATAACCCACATATCAGAAATTGTCTTTTAGATCTGGTTTATCTGGGCCAAAAACCCAATTTCATGGTTTAAGAAAGTATAAAGTCCTACTCACACTTCTTATAGATTTATACAATTTTCTTAATTTAACTACCCCCCTCGATTTCCCTGTTTCTGCATCTACATGAGATTTTCTTGATTTTACTAATATTATTCTGTTTGAAAAGTTAGCTCTCAGGTTAGTGTTCATCAAACATGCTTTCAATAAATTGACTCTCAGTAAATTTTCTAAGGTTTTGAAATAATGGAAGTCAAATTACTGAGCAAAATTATCTTCTGCCACATTATCGATTTCACACTCTTTTAACCCTATCCCTATACCTTTATCCTCTCTTCAGAGAGACTGGATTTTTTTTCCTACTAGCAAAGTACTTTTTCCTTACATTCAGGCCCTAAGCACTTCTATTGAAGAGGTCTTGCAAATAATTACTTAACCCAATTGTTCTACCCTATTATATACAGAAGACTAATTGTTGATTGGTTTTACCCATTGTCATATCTAAAAGAATTAGGACAAATGCAGCTGATGCCAAATAGAAATGGAGAAACAAAGTGGTTCTGGCATAGCCAACTGTGTAAATTCATAGAGCTAATGGGTTTGCAGAGAGCATTTAGTTAATTCCTCGTCATTCATATGAAGACAGTCTTGTATATGGTCACAGACTTAGTGACAAAGCCAGACCTAGAATGCAGATCTTTAAATTCATGGTCTAACATGCTTTCTACTATGTGGCCTATAATACCAAAAGATATTTTTATACCTTTGTGAAAATACCAGAGTTGAAAGAAAAAAAAGAATATTTTCTGACTCAAGTACAAAGAGATAAACTTTCCCTGAAGTATGAATTGAATAGCTATTGAGAAACATGGCAAAATCCAGTTTTGATCTCAGAGATTACAGCTCTTATTCTTTTCAGACTTGATAGATAATTGGATTGGTAAAGCCCATGTATAGTGAAATTCAACAGATAGTAGAAGGAAAGATTTAAAAGATATAATTGAAACTGCAGCTTTTTTTGGAGCCAAGGTATGAAGGCTCCATACTTCGAAGTACAAAGTATGATTTTGTGACAGAGCAGATAATTTCTTGTTTCAAGGTAATTATCTATATTTGAGGATTTATCTAATACAAAACATGAAAAGAAACTTATGGTAAGAGTGGCAGTCATTTTAACTATATTGTCAATTACTATACATAAGTATGTATAATCAGTAAGTTGAAATATAATGTTATTTTAAAACATATGTAACAATTAGAATGAAAAGATGACCTATTGTTATATTTTTAAAAAGGGTAACATAGGTAATTTTCCATCAGCAAATGTGTATAATATCCTTAAGTCAGTTGTTCTTAAATTGTGATGCATATCTAAAGTATCTGGAAAGTTTTTTTGTTCTTTTGTTTTAGATTTTATTTATTTATTTTTTAGAAAGAGGGGATGGGAGGGAGAACGAGAGGGAGAGAAACATCAAAGTGTGAGAGAAACATTGATCAGTTTGCCCCCAACCAGGGACCTGGCCTGCAATTCAGGCCAGGGAATGAGCCCTGGCCCTGACTGGGAATCAAACCAGCAATATTTTGGTTTGCAGGCTGGTGCTTAACCCACTGAGCCACATTAGCCAAGGCTGGAAAGGTTTTTAAAACACATATGCTTACCTGCTACTCTAGACTTAATTCCTCAAAGTTTCTGTGTTTAAAGACCAAGAATGCCTATTTAAAAATGTTCCCCAGGTACCTGGTGCACAACACTTGTTGGGATGTGGTCCCTAAATGCAGTGCTCATGATAAACTCTGTTTATCTACTGAACAGAGGAGACATTTCAGGCAACATTCGCTCATTGTCACTTGATGACTGGTGGTGCCTGATAGCCACCTTTCCAGGTGGTAAGTGATACAGGACACTTGTTTATTACAAAGCTAGAGAATTTTTTGGTTGAATGAATTTTTCCTGATCTTCATATTCTGCATTTCAGATAATCTAGTTACTCCTTTATGTTCATTCAGAGTAATCTGATTACTGAAAAAAATTTAAATGAATTTATTGATTAGAGATGCTTAGAAAAATACTGATATAAGGAAATAAATTGACCAAAAAGCCTAAGATTAAATAAATATTATCTAGAAAAACAAAATAAAGCTTATAGAAACTAACTGAAAAACAACAAATGACTTACTTTCATAGTATTTCCTTTACTATCATTACCTATCACAATGCATTATGCAACTCATACACAGTTCAGGTGGCAGAGGGCCAAAGTCTAACTGGATTTATGTGTGATCCCAGCCTCTTACCCTAATCTAAATTATTGTCTGACCAGTACTCTAAACTACACAGAGGACATCCCTCTGTGTAGCAGAGATTTTATAAATACACACACACACACACACACACACACATGCACCTGCACATACATATATTACATATATATGCATATACAGGCCTATATATGAATGATTATATACTATAAAGGAGATAGTTCTATCGTTAAGTCCTACCAAGTCAATAAAAACAATATCTATTGGAAGAATAGCACAAAATTTAAAGACAGTGCTATATCTCATTTCATGTGTAGTTTTCAACCCAAATTAGTAAACATACAAAGAAATAGGAAAGTGTGACTAAAATTCAGGAAAATAAAAAACTTTCAATAGAAACTGAGTCTGAATTGGCTCTTATGTTTATTTTAGCTCACAAAAGCATCAAAGCAACTATTATTAATATATTCAAAGAATTAAATAATATGCTAATAAGACACAAATAAAAGTAGCCAATGAGAAATAAAAAACTATAACAAGAATAAATTGGATATTATAGAGCTGAAAAATATAATAACTTAAATGAAAAATTTACTAACTGGGACTTATATAAAACAAGCAGCTGCACACATGGTCCCAAACTCAAGTGAGACATGAATGGGTGGATGGATGGGTAAACCATGTAGTTCTATAGTTCACTCCTTCTAAGAAGTGAGTTTACCATGTCCTTTTTTTGAGGCAACATTCCCTGTGAGAAAACCTTGGTATAATCCCTTATGCTGACCTTTATAATATGTTTAGCATTTCCGTACCAGATTCTTTATCTTGTCAAAAATTAAAGCAATACTAGCACTAAGCTGTCTCATAATTTATTTGGTAAAAATAATGAATAAAGGTTTGTTTTTTTAAACTAATAGACACAGTATGGTGACTACCAGTGGGAAAAGGGGTGGGAAAGTTAGAAGTGGGTAAAGAGGGGATAAATGGTGATTGAAGGAGACTTGATGGGGTGGTAAACACAATATAATATACAAATGGTGTATTATAGAATTGTACACCTGAAACCTGTATAATTTTATTGACCAATGTCACCCCAATAAATTCAATAAGTAAAAATGTAATGAATTGATCTATACAAAACACTTTAATTAATAATTCTGACTGTGATGAGAAGGTAGAATTTATAGCTCTCTAGAAAAATCCGACAGATGAAACTCCCTCATGGCTCATCTTAGTTTAGCAGAGGAAAAAAAAAAAAGATTGCCACTTATAACCATTATCTAACAGTAACTTTAGTGTAAAAAATTTCAAGTGCTAAAATATTTGAATTTTCCCTTCTTTTTATTCCAGAATTGCAGATTTAAATGTAGGAGGGATAATTTTAAACATGAGATAATTTCAACATCATTTGTTCAAAATCATTTTCTTGAATTTTATGACTCCCCCAACCCTCTGCAACTCTTTTCATTCATATGCATCAAGGCACATAACCAAGAGGTACATACAAACAATGTTCCATTTTATTGTAATGAACTTAGGAAGGTATCACCATGAATACAATGTCTTTCCATACATTGCTTCTTATAATAGAACTATCTTAGTTGAATAGTACATAGTAAATATTTTCTTCATAAAAATGAGATTTTAATTTTTACCAGCAAATCATAATTTTAAGTAAATGAAATTAAATAAATTTCATTTATTTATTTACTTTGATTGTATTTTTTCCATTACCATTTATCCCCCTTATACCTCCCTCTCCCCTCCTCAATCACCATACTGTTGTCCATGTCCATGAGTCCTCTTTCCTTTTTGCCCAGTTCTTCTATCCCCTAAATCCACCCCCTCTATAGCTGTCTGCTTGCTCTCTATCCATGAATCTGTATCTGCTCATTAGTTCACATATATGAGTGAAATCATATGGTTTTATCTTTCTCTGACTGGCTTATTTCATTTAGCATCATGTTCTCCAGGTCTACCCATACTGTCACAAAGGGTAAAATTTTCTTCTTTTTTATGGTTGAGTAGTATTCCATTGTGTAAACATCCCATAGTTGTTTTTTCCACTCATCTACTGATGGACACATGGGCTGCTTCCATATCTTGGTGATTGTGAATGATGCTGTAATGAACATAGGCCTGCTTATGTTCTTTTGAATTAGTGTTTTGGGTTTCTTTGGATAGAAGTGGAATTGCTGGGTCATAAGGCAATTTAAAGAAGAATTACAGATGCTGTTAAAAATGATGGAATTACCAATTTAAGTTGAAACACTGGGAGTATATGTTTCTTCTCCATATTGAGAATTCAAGATAATGATATAAAGGTATAATTTTAAAAGGTATAAACTAATAAAAAGTGAATGAGAGGTATTATTGAATGAGATTTCTGTCAACCTTCTGGAAAAAGAGAAGCTGATGAAAGAGTGTTGACTGATGAAGTAGAAGGAAAGAAATCTTCCATAGAACAATATGTAGAGGGTGATAACATCTGAAGAAAGGGCAATTTGTAGCAGAGGCTACTAATTTCCCCCAGTATCTATTGTTTGCCTTTCTTCCCTTTTGGTAATTAAACATGCTGACATCCAACCTCACATTCCTAGCAAGAATAGATATTCCTAGCGGGGATTAGATATCCCAGCTTTCCTTAAAGTTAAATTAAATCATATGGTTAAATTGAGTCCAATAAGATGTGAGCAGAATTTGATATGTAAAACTTCTGGGTCAAAATCTTTAAAAGAAATATGATTGTGTTCTTTTTCCTCATTCCCTTTTAGTTTGGCAGGAAAATGGCAACCACCAAAGAAGTTGCCTTCGTAAATAATTCTAGAGAAATAATTCACATGCCAAGTATTGCAAAGTAAACCTAATAGCTAGGGTCTGTGGATAATGTCAGGGAGTGGCGTCAACCACCTGCCATGAAATACCCACAAGCCTCTGGTTTTTTATGTTAGAAAGAAATTGACTTCTGTTTATTTAAAGAACTATAATTTGGAGTGCCTTTATTAAAGCACCATAGCTTTTACCCTAACCAATATATCACTTTACATCACAAAATCCTGGAGAGGCTCTCAATCATAAAATGATGACAACTAAGATTAATAATAAAAAATTAGGCTGAATCAGAGTATTATTTTGAAAATTTTAACTTTGAATTTTGAAACAGTTAAAAATTTAAATAGAAAAATTGTTCTCCATCACCTCATGTCCATAACATCCCCTTTCCCTATACTCTCATGTGCATTCTATTACATAGCAGGAACAATGAACTACTATTTTCTTTAGAAAGTGAACCAACTCTTAGGAAAGAAAAGGATAATTAAGTCTACATTTATTCAAGGCAGAATTAGAGTGAGTTGAGTGAGAGTGTGGCCAGGAACCTCACTCACTTTGGCAAGGGTTTTATCAGTCCAGTCTTCCCTATTGATCAGTAGGGGAAGATTCCCTCCACTATTAAAAATGGCTTACTGACCTCTTACCTTTCAAAACTTCTGAGAGTTGACAAGCTAATTACAAAGCACAAAGGTACTAATCTCCTTGCTTTTTTGTCTTTAATTACTTTTATTTTATCAGAATTGTACAAATATTTTCAAAATCAAATACCACTAAAATTTTGTGTATAAATAATTCGTATACCAATATTTCTTATTCATCACTTTTAGCTAGAGCCTGATTTGATTATTTAGTGATTATGCAAAATGTAGCAGCTACCCTATATTTTCTGTTACCCTTTACTACCCTACATTCCTCACCCTACTTCCCAATACTCCCAATATAGTTGTACTACATTTTTGTTTAAATTATCAGTATTTTATTTTTACTATATGAACATCTTTCACTGTTGAACTGAATAGCATAACAAAATTATTTATTTTCCTTTTTAACTATTTGTTTTTCTGTGTTTACTATCTATATATTGTAGTTTTCTCTGCCAGTAAAAAATGGTAGATAAAAGGAATATTTTTTGTGGTCCTTGAATCTGAACAATATCTAAGTTGTGCAAACATATTTAAAGAATACTCTCACAAGCTATAGATTTCTAGATGGAAAATTATTTTCTTCTAGAATTTTGAATGCAATATCTACCAGTTTTTTACCTCAAGTACCTGCTGGCCATGTAGATACCATTATTATTTTCATTTCTTTTTATATGGGCCAAAATGTTTCCTGTTGAAAGTTTTTTGGTTTTTCTTTATTGCTGATGTTGTGAAATTTCATGACAATATACATTTGGTGTGGATTTTATTAAAACTTTATGCATTTCATGATTATTTTCAGTTCTGAAAAATGTTTGCTTGATCTTTTTATTTTTCGATATTTCCTCCCCACCATTTTCTTATTTGTCTTTTTTTATAGCAACTTTTTAAATGTAAAACTTAATTTTATTTATTCCTTATTTTGTTTCTTTTTATTTTTATACTCAATGTCTTTCTTTTTTTTTTTTTGGTATTATTTTTGGAGAGACTTCCCGGAATTTGTTTTCAGACTCTCTTATTGAACACCTAATTTTTAATATCTCAAGAATAACTTTCAAGATTATATCCTTGACCTCTTATCATTCTCATTTTATAGAGTGTATTTTTATTTTTAAAAAGATAATATCTCTCTGAAGATATTCATAATAGTATTTTTTAACTTTTCTTCAGCTCTGTGCATTGGATTTTTATTTCTAAGTTTATATTGTCTTACTCTTTGCTATTATTTATTCTGTGTTGGAGGATTTTCCCAAAACTTCTGGTGCTCCTTGATTCTCTGCTTTTATTGCAGAGGGATGTACTAAAAATTTGAGTAGTGTTTCTAGTTATAGGATACATATAAATAAAGGAAGTGCTTTGTGACTGATAAACACCTCAGTTAGTATATCTTAGTTATGGAATAATTAAAGCTCTTTCTTGAGGAAAATGTTTTTTTTTTTCCTTTAAAACATTCTTCCCCTCCAGAGAGGAATTTTTTTTTTAGGTGAGTGTGAGGAAATAGTGATATTTGCTAGTTGCCTATGTGGTAGAAGACCAATAAGAGCCTTGTGAATCTCAGTTAATGTACTTGTTTACTTTATTGGTTTTATTTCTGCTCTATACTTCACCTTTATGCTTTTCTATACTGGATGTCTCCAAGTAGAGAGCTCTTTAAATTTGTTTTGCAATAGAATATATTTCTTGCAGAAATTTGCAATTTCTTGTAGAAATTGAAAAAAGTAAATATTTAATGCCAGTTTACCAGATAAACCTGAAGTTCTTGTTGCCTAATTTTAAGTACAAATGGACAAGAAAGGAGTAGCAGACACTGAATGAACTTTCTTATTTCTGTTTCTTATTAATTTTCAAAATGTAATAAAGTTATTTAAACTTCCTGATGTATAGTTTTCTCATTTGTAAAAAGAAGGCAAAGTGGCTTTAGAGGTGTGTTTTAAGTCACGAAGGTAACAGATGCCAGGAAGTTGACATACAGAAGCTGCTCAATACACTGTAGCTAAGTTTTCTGAGGGGAGGTGGTGGGGAGGACTATTGCAATTTATAGGTACACTGAAAATAATAAAAGTTAAACCTATACTTTGAATTTATTTTAGATGCTAATTAATTTTGTGAGCTTGAGGTATGTATTTAACTTTAATTAGATATGCATTTTAATAAAATAAAAATGCATGTGCTTTATAGTGTTAATGTGACTGTTAGAAAAATATACATAAAATTCCAAAAGTGAACTGCTATCATATATGACATAAATGTATATTTATGTATATATCTTATATATATAATAGTACTGTTACTATTATTATGATATGTTTCTTATGAAAATCATCTGTTCATATTCAGGAAACCTCTCTTACACATTGAGTCACAATTTACATTTTTTTATTCATAAGACATATCCATTTTTTAAATAAAATATGCTGTTTCTAATATGCTTCCTTTTGCTCTTTGCACTAAAATTTCAACAATTTATGTTCCATGTGGTTCATTTTAGTCTTACCTATTTTTCTCTAATGTCATCATTAATCTCAAGGCCTAAGCTTTAGAATATCCCACCTTCATTGGTTTCAGACCATCAAATATAGATCTGTTCTAGATCATCAGATATAGTTCATCTAACTCAGCTTTCAGAAAGGTGTCTCTAATATTAGGTTATCTTGAATGCATATGGATATGAATCAATAATATAACTACACTTTCCATCTCTCTTATTCTTTTCCCTTACTGCTTAAAGAGACAAAAATTCACATATATCGCTTACTCTTGGGGATTTTGCTAGTTTCAGCTCTATGAGAATACCAGTATTCTCAGCTATGGAGTCTATTACACATGCTCTTAATTGCACAATTATTTGTTTTATGTGCTTCTCTTATTGAAAAATTGGTTGTCTTGGAAGATTTTCTTCTTAATTTAAAAAAACGTGAATATTTGCCAGTTTTAAAGAGAGTAACACAAAGAACGCCGTTTTAAATTTCAGGCTGATAGTTACAATTGCCACTTTGAAAAGCCTCAACCAATAATCAACTAGTCTAAACAATGAAAATTACTACAAAAGTACTACATAATTGGTCTTTTGAATAAGGTATAAACAGGTATCTACTAAGAAAAAAAAAAAGCCTAACATTTCAGAGAAGAGCTATAACTAGTTTCAAAAAGCAGAAACTAACAGATTTAGTTTTGAAAAGTAGTTGGCATTTTTTATGGTAGGAAAGGAAAAGATTATTAAAAGTGATAGGAACAAATTAGGTAAAAAACAATTTTGAAGTGTGTGATGCATTTATGAAATAATGAAATTTTTAGGGGCTTAGGGTATGATGTGCCCAATTAAAGTATCTGAGAAATTGAACCATGCAGTGCTTACCGAGTAGAATAAAAGTGGACTAAGAGAAAAAGAAAAGAAGAAAGGAAGGGAGGATCTCACAGGGGATAAATATATACTTCCTCATTTTGAGGGAAGGAGGCGCTCACAGACACCACAATAGGGGAGTCGAGAAGTAACAGGGAGGGAGTATAGAGACAAAAGGCATTATTTTTTCTGTGATATGTTTGATGATTAAAATATAAATTTATAGGATGTTTATTTCAAAGTTCTAGTAAAAATGTCATAAAAACTGTAATAATTTTGAAGGTTCTGGAAGTAGCTATACGAGCCTTTTTGACTCAAATCAGAGAACTTTCATCCCAAAATATTAGACTGATAGGAGTGGAATTTAGAATCTGGTTTAAGTTTAATGAGGCCAAATGGAAATGTAAACTAAGATTATATTCCTCTTGATTCCTTCAACTCTCTGAGAGTAACTGTGTGTATCTTTTCTGTGTAGTTGCTGACTTTTCTCTTTCTAGTTCAAGCTAAAGGTATCAATTATTTTAGTTGCTTTCTAAGGGAGGCCTGTCACAGTATGATGAAGAAAAAGCTGAACAGAGAATGTTGCTTAACGTATACATTTGATAAAATTTCAGAACAAAATTTCTTCAACATTTTTATTCTTCACTGAGGACTACACAATTTGTAAACCCACACAAGCAAGTAGTAGCAGAATTTAGGCCATTCTGTCTCCCTTTATCATACTAATGAAATTGGTGAGATTCACTTTCTAGTAGTGCAGTGATGTTTAACAGGATGCAGTTCATGACAGGAAGGTACGAAAAACTTTCAGCCAGAATGGTGTCCTGTGATGTATAAAAATAAAAGCCACATACAATTGAGTACAGCAAGGGGGCAAGGATCATTGTGTAGAGATAAATCTCTTGCCCAGTGACAGAAAGTTGAGCCATTGAGACAGAGCACCAGGTAGTCAAAAAACATACATCCTGTTATGATGAAAAAGACTTTTGGACAAATTCTTCAGTTCCCAAATATAAGATTCTCCAACACTCTCATGTGTATGGGGCTCCCTAAGTTCCCTAAGTACATAAATAAGTTTGGCTATTTTATGTCATTAATCTGTCTCATGTAGATTTGATTATTAGGCCAGTTGAAAGAACACTGAAGGGTAGAGAAAAGTTTCTTTCTCCCCCACACTGACATATACTGGGAAGCGGGTGAAAGGGAGATTCCCAATCTGTGACCTAAATCACTAATCCAAAGACACAGATGCAGTTGACCTACTAGTGGAAATGCTATGCCTGTGGTCCTCAAATTTATGGCCCCTATGCTGTTGCATTTATGTTATGAAATTTATAAATTAAGAACATATATGCCAAATGTATTAGGTTAACAGTCTCTCAAGATATGTTTCAGTGTAATTATACACACACAAAATTTTTATGTCAGTTTCTCAAACACAAAGATTTTCTACCTTCTTTTTTGTTTTTACTAATAATAGGTCACTAAAATGAACTAATAATCATTTGACAATAAATACATTTTTATAAAAAGAAAAGTTTAAGAATGAAGGGGAGCAGAATATTCCACTCCAGATTATATTTCTTTGGCATAAAGAATATCTTAAACTGATTATTATTAAGAAACTGCATACACAGGAGAAACTCTGAAAACTGAATTGAAGGTACTGTTTTGTAAGAGACATTTACATTTATAAGGGAAAATTCCATTTGTATGGGTGTCTCCCTGACTGTATCAAGAAGAGGAAGATGACCAAATCTCTAGTAACTTTTATTAATAGAAAGGAAATAACTTAAATCTGTATTAACAACTATACTTTTGTTATTTGTTATTGTGGTTTTCCTAGTAAACCCCCATATCTGCTTATCCTCCCTATGCCTTCTCAACATTTCTTTTGTCTTTAGCTAAAGATGGTATTTAAGATAGTGGCTTTGGTCACTTCTGAGAGTTACTCAGTTTTCCTGGGTCTCTGCCATGTATACAGGAGGTATACATGCTATTAAAGTTGTGGGTTTTTTTTTTTTCTATTAATCTGTATTTTATTACAGGGGGTGGGTATCTCAGCCAAGAACTTAGAAGTATAGAAGAAAAATGATTTTCCCTTCCCTACATAGATGTATGACACAAAGCCTGTTGCTTATCATGACTACATATTTAGAGTTCCTTTTTTATTAATTTCATTTCTTAATTTAACTTAAATCTTGTTTAGTGGTAACCTTTTTCTGCCGGTTTTAAAAAAATGTGGATAATTACAAACTTTATATTAAGGCAGGGAAAATAAACTCAAATCTTACCATATCAATATATCTACAACTGCTTATTCGATGAGAAAATAAAAAGCAGTGTGCATAAATTACTGCAATTTTATATCTCCTTCCGGAGTTATATTTTCACTACCAAAAAAATGGCTATTCAGTAAAATAGAATAGTGTTGGGGAAAATAAACGTGATTGTCCTAATTCTAATTATAGATGTTTCAAATCTCCTAAATTGTATGTTATTCAAAACTATCTTGTGTTTTGCTTCATTTAAAATTTCGAAGTTACAGTTTTTATATTTGAAAATATTTTTATAAAATATTTTGCATATAGCTTAAGAAACGAATAGTATTTCAAACGCTTTGATTAATTTGAGCTGTTGGTTTATTATTTCTTCCTTTTTGGGGAAGTCCAAATTACATTATATTAATTACTTAACATGAATGCTTTTGTTATCTGCTTATAAAAGATAAAATTATATATAACAGTAAATCAAAATTTCACATTCTGACATGGTCTGATTAAGAGTGGGATCTGAATGTTTACAAAAGAGAAAGAACTAAGCAGAACTTTGATTTACTAAAAATCCTATTGAAACAATTTCCTTATGATTCTGTTCAAAGGAATCGCTTGACTTTTTCTCCAATTCTGTATATGAACAAAGAGAAGACAATGAGCCTGTGCTCCTACTGGCAAATCTCTTCTTACCAGCAGTCACTTAAAGCCGTGTTTCTCCAGACCCAGAACTTCTATTTAGGCACCTTCACAATGGCCCAACATTTCTTTCTTTGAGTTTTCATTTTTTTTCAAATCATTGTTCAAGTACAATTTTCTCCATTTCCCTCCCACCACTCTTCCCTGCCCCCCCACCCCCACCTCTCACCTTTAATCCTACCCACCCTTTGGTTTTGCCCATGGGTCCTTTATACATGTCCCTTGTTTGCACGAAACAAGCAACTACTCACCATATATTTTTCATGAATAAGATATATACATATTTATACATGTTAATATCTATATTCATTCACACATTATAAAATATATATACTCTAAAAGTGAATTTTATCTTGCTATATTTTCACTTTGAAATGACCCCTAGTAAGTGTTTGAGATTTACTTCTAAAAGGCTTGAGGCAGCAAAACGTTATTTTAAATTCTAGATTACTTAATATCTCATTTTAATTAAATGAGTAGTTTTCACAGAGTTATAGATTCCAAATAAATAGTAAATATACTTAAATATAAATTATATTTATTTGAACTTTCATTGGAAATGAATCTGATCTTAAAATGTACCATTCTTTTGTATATTAAGTTGACTTTGGCTCATGGTGATATCATCTAAAACGAGATTTGGCAAGGAGAAGAAGGCCTATGATTAAATGAATACTTTTTGTCATCATCCATTTCCAGGACTTGTTTAATTTGAAAAGCTAGAGGAGTGAATGGTGCTTTTTTTCTTCATTTAGTTTCCTTAATGATCTTGTTGTCTATTCAGCTGCCTGATCCAAACATCATAAAGTAAGTGTATGTATACATCCATGAGCGTGTTAGAAAAAGGGGAGGGGGAAGGGGGATAGGAAGGAAGGAGGGAAGAAGGAAGGGAGGGCGGGAGGGAGGGAGGGAAAAAGAAGGAAGAAAGAAAGGAAAGAGATACAAAAAGAATATATAGACACATGAAATAGAGAAACAAAAAACAGTAACAGTAAGAAGCACAGACAGGCAGAATTGTGAACCTACTAAAATGAGTAGTTGCAATAAACCCCAAATAAAGAAAAAACATTGAATTTTTATATGTAGTTGTAGACCACACATATAAATTTAGTTTTGCATATTTATATATTTATTTATGTTACTTATAAATATATTAATATTTATATTATATTAACATAATATAATAATTAAATATGTTATTTGTATTCATATATTTATTAGAAACACACATTTTGATTTGGTGTATTTGAAATAAAATATTTTGTATAAAAATAGACATCTGAAAAAAAATTTTGAGACTACTCTTGGTTTGTGATATTAAGACCCTTTCCAGAACTTATAAAACTGAATTCTAATAATTGAGCAGAAATTTGAAAGAATAACATCAATTATCTGATCTCTCACCCTTGCTCTTCTAACTCCACATTTCTTTTTAAGTGCAGTGTGCATAAGACCATCGGACCGAAGTCTGCATTAATTTCTGTAACTAGACCTAGAACCACCCTTGTCCATACCCATGGACTGAAAAGAGGCCAATCATCTGCCCACGACCTTTGTTATTCTTCAGATAAAAAAGACTGAGGCAGAGATTTAAATAGAGATAAACATTTTTAATGTCCCCCTGTTCCCCTTGCATAATATTGGATTGGAAAACCTGAACTTGTAATTTATGAACAGCATAAAATAAAAATGACTAACTAAACCGTACTCCAAAAATAATGCAACAAAAACACTGAATGGATCTTTGAAATCAATTGCCTATATATTTTGAGTTTTTCAGTTGAGATCATATTACATATTTGGAGTTAAGCTGAAGAGGAATTTGCAATAATCAGAATTAGTACTTGGAAGAGATTTGTGTGATTTGGGGAGACAAAAGATTTTATCTTTTGTTTTGCTTGAACTTTTAAATGACTAAACGAGAAAATATTACTGGGTATAAGCCAGTGAGAGAATTTAAGAGGTATGGATTTTAAATATTTTTATTTCCTGACTGAGTAGTTAAGGATTCACATGCAAAGTTATTTTTTCAGCTTGTTTCACTCATGACCTACATTTTAGCCTGCTCTTGAAGTCTACCCTCTACCCAAATATGTTTTGAAACCTAGGGTAGAATTTCTAACACACACACCCCCCCACACACACACTTTTTCTTTATCTTTATCCCATCTCATGTTTGGGGTTTACAGGCCCATATTCTTTTCCATGGCAGTTATTTAGGAAAACAGTTTTCAATAAGAATGTACAATAATTAATTAGCTTATGGAAGTCTTTATGGAAATGTTTTTTAATGTATTTTCCTTTCACTGACACACAAATAGTCTGAGAAAAATTATCCTCTTTTATTCCACTATACAGTGCTAAGCTTTTAGCACTTTTTACATTTTGCTACAATAATTTATTTTCTTATCTACTTTTCTCCACCCATATATAAGTTCATTGAAAGAAGCTATTATTACTTATTCATCTTAGAAGAGTCAGCACTTAGCATTTTGTGTGGTATTGTACTAAGAATTCAATCCATATTTTAAATAATGAATGAATGAATGAGTAAATGACATGAGTATAAAGGGAGAAAATAATGGAAAGCCACATTTCTCATAAGAAGTATTTAGGAAGAGAATTTCTCAGCACTTCTTAAGTCTATAATTTTTGCAGAGACAAAAATAGACTAATTTATGGTTCACTCTTACCTCTTAAAATTTTTCCTGCCTTCACAAAATCTCATGGAACTTGCTATATATTATGCTTTAGTATAATGAAAGGGTTCCAATAATTGAATCAGTTAGAAAACTGGTGAATAAGTAGATTCCTGTACCAATAGTTCTTGTTAAGATAAATGCACTGCCATATTTTTTGTTGTTTTAGTCATTTTAGATTTCTTTCTCATCATCATACACAATGTAGGACCTGCTTAATCAATGACATGTTTTTAAGGTTCAAGTCAATGAAGAAGCATAAGAAAATCAATTTGTAAATTTGTAATTCATGACTCGGGCTTGAATACCCTTCTTGTTTACAGCTATTTCTTTATGATGTTAACTAATTGGTACTATCAGAGGATATATAACAATTATTTTTGGTTTCTGTCTGTTGATTCCAATAAAAGAGAAGCTGAGCACAATGAAGTTTTACTATTTGGTGAAACACAGCATAATGTTAAGTAAGGAAAGGTTAATTATGCCTTAATTTAAACCAAACACTTTGAGTGGCTAGATTTTAGCCCATAGATATAGCCATGAATATTATTTGATATTAAAGCACTAAATCATCAGGTAAATTTCTGTTAAAAAAAGAAATAGGCCAAAATGAAGTCACTTTTGCTAAGGCATGTCACCAAACCAAAACTAAATAACTAATCTAACTGCAGTTTCATCCCCTCCCAGGAGTAGAATTTTAAACCAATCAGGTTAATACCAGTGAGATAATTTGCCAGGTAAGACCTCTATCTTTCCCTAAGGGAAGATGTCCTTGCTTGAAATAACCCACTCTTAACTCCATCCTCTTTCTGCTTATAAAAACTTTCCATTTTTTATGACTCAACCTAATCATGAATCACCTAATAAAGACAATTAGATCTTCAAATTTACTCCATTGAATTTTGTTCTTTAATATTTCTGAAGCTTTGCTTGCTGGGATATTTTTAGGAAAGCAAAGGAAATATAAGAACAGTTGTTGAGATGTTCAAAACAAAGCAACTTTTAAGCTCATCACATGTTAAAACTTTTAAATTTATTTACCCATTAAGAAATCAGTAGAAAACCATGAACCAGTGTTGAAATTAGCTTTACTAAGGAATACCTAATTCTGTAATTAGTTTAGTCCTTTTGATAGGGGATCTCAAAAGAATTAAAGGTTTTAGCTTCGTAGTAGTTGATAGGCTTAAATGGTTAACGCATGTGGAAAGCTATTATTCCAGGAATTGGAATGCAGGACCACATGACTCTAGAAGGTTGACAAGCAATTCAACTTTTGTGCCCCTTTGCATCTGCAAGTGATGGAGATGGTATCTGAGCCATTGTGTTCTAAGCACAGAACTCCCTGATGCAGATAAAAATTGGCTGATGAACAGATGAAGAAGTACTAGTAAAATCTCCACCTGAATAAACCAATTAATCTTTAACCCAGATTCTTTACTAACTCTTTCTTTTCCTTGTAAAAAATGTCAGCTTGAGATGAGATGTTAAGACGATATTTGAGGGTACATAACCTACCATCTTTCGATCATGGGCATCTGAATAAAGTGCCCTTAAAGAGTCAATCCTCATCTCTACTTACTGGTTCAGGTAGTAACAGGCAGTACGAATTCCAACTTTTCTGGTTTTATTTTCACATTTGCTATAGAAAGCAAATATAAAAAGCATATCTTTAATTTAGCATTTTTACATATCTTCAAGAACTTTTTTATAAACTGACATCAGTAATCATATTTTCTTGGTTTATAATCACTGGGTTGAAAGGATTGCTGAAACTAGGGTCTTCAGATAAAAAATAAGACATGTATTTAAATTTTATTTTCAGATAAATAATGCATAATTTTTAAGACAGATATGTAATATTTGGAACATACTTAGAAAAATTATTGGTTATTTATCTGAAATTCAAATGTAAGTGGGAATCTTATATTTTTAATTGCTAAATATGGCAACACTGACTATAAGGGTTCTCTTAGAGTAGATTATAATAACTAGCTATTTACTAGACATCTAATTCCTTTTAGAATGTCCCACTTTTTTAAAACTATAAGCATAAAACAGCACAATACTCTTACTGATGCCTAAGATTCAATATATGAGAAGCCAATCCATGAGCTTCATATTTGGAAATTATTGAGTCTTACAATTAGGCAAGATGGGAAGCGATAAAACTGAATTCATGGTTTGAGTGCAATGCAGATATAGTTTGTTTTTCTTTAAGGCAGAAGTTTAGTAGAATATTGTTACCAAACAGCAAATGGGTCCTGGTGTGGCCACCCCCTAGGCAAAATTCTGGAGGCAAAGATTTGCTGATAAAGGAGTCTTTACTCAAAAGCTACACAATTTTTGGAATAACAGCTTTCCACATGCATTAGTCACTTAAAGCTTTAATCACTTAATCCTATCTATTAGGGCTAAAATCCTTAACACCTGAGTTCTCTTAGCATTCCTTCTCTGTTAGTTTTTAGTCATCGTGTTTCTATAGGATTAGTTTACTGACTAAAACAACATAAGATACAAAAGCTACACATTTTGGGAAGAATGGCAGCTTCTGCCCCAGAGCTCATCCTCTCTAGAACACCCAGAGAAGAATAACCCTGCCACCCTCCGCCAGGCCAGCCTGATCCTAGGCTGCACCCGGAGCTCCTTCCCATCCAATATATCATCTGTCAGGAAATGCAGGCAGCTGCAGCGTGATTATCCAGGCATCCTCTAGGAAGAGCTCCATGCACTCTGGAGGCATTCAGCTTCTCAGCCAGTCCCATCTTAGACTGTTCACCATTGCCTTTGGTAGTCTCCTCCTGTAGCCTCTCCCTGCTCCTCCCCAGGGATCTGATCAGGTCTCTCTGTATCAATATGTTGGAAAATTCTGCTAAAATGCTGCAGATAGAATATGCTTTGTTAGAGGCGTGTGCCCTGGACCCCGACTTCTGAAGGTCCCCGCAAAACCCCAACTTTACACTTTTTTCTAATGACACCAAGTTTGGTTTCATATGTGCAATTTTAATTACGTACAAGTTTACAATCGGCAGTAAAACCTGATAGGATGTTTAAATATTTTCTTCTGCACCCGGGGCCTCAACCGACCTTAATCTGCCTCTGTCCTTTGTATAGAAAAGATTTTAACCTTGCCCCAAAAGAGGTCTTAGTTTTGCCCTTGGCGTCTCGGAGATAATTTCTATACCCTTGGAATGTTGTGCCTGATAGGAGTGTCTGTTTGCCTGGGGCCATAGACCAGCCAGATGGTAACAGTATGATTTAGGGTGGAGGCTTCGAGCCACACCAATAGTGCGATATAGGGTGGTGGTTTTGGGTCATGGATATGAGCTCAAAATTGTATGGGCTGGAGACTGAGGAAAGGCACTTGGACGATCAATCATACTTAGGTGACGAAGCCCCATAAAAAGTCCAGACTTCAGGTAAGCCTCACTGGCTGGAAGCACTCCATGTCACACAGAGCTTCCAAGAGGTGTTACCACTGTCTATGACTTAGCGGGGAGAGGATATCTGGAAGCTCCATGTTAGGGACCCTCCTGGACTCTGCTCTATGCCTTTCTTCCCTTAGGTGATTGTAAGCTAATATATTCTTACCCTGTAATACATGGTCACCATGAGTTCTGTGAGTCTTTCTACCAAATAATTCAAACCGAGGGTGAACCTTCCCAAACTTGCCACTGAGGATAACTCTCAAACCCCTCAATCTTGTTTTACCTTTAAAATAATGTCAATTACATTAATAAAAAACTTTTTAAAAACAAAATAAACACCGAAAAGAAATGATGTAATTTTACATTCATTATCTGTTACTGCATAATAAACTAGCTCAAACTTTTGTGCCAGAAAGGAACATTTTACTGTCCCTCATGGTGTTGTGGGTTGACTGAACTCAGGTAAGAATCTCTGTGTCTCTGCATGATGCCAGATTAGGTTTACCTAATGAGTACTTTGGCCAAAAAACAAAATAATCCCAGATGGGAGTACTATGATATAAGTAAGAGAGGTGAACAAAAAGATTGATAAGTGTTGCCAAATCAAGTAAACATTGACTGAATAAATCAATGATAATGATGTATTATAAGTGAGATTCAAATAATAAAAAATAAAATAGAAATATAATTTGAGTCAGGGTATTTAGAATTAAAATATTCTAAGATGATTAACTCTTTCTAGAGATAAAGATAATAACATTGGTTACAGGTTTACTTATCTAGGGTATAATCATTAGAAGAATAGGGAGGATATCATTTCCAAATACGTGGAAGAAGAGAAACAGAATGTAAGTATCTACTTGGTTGATCCCAAATATGTCAAGAAAAGAGAGATATGAGTAAAAAGCATAAGACAGTAAGACAGACTATATTTACAGGACTAAGTATTCCAACTGAAAGCAAAGATTTTCAGACCAGCTATATGATGTTTAAAAAAGATGCAGTTAAGCACAAATAAGCTAAAACTTAGCATTGAAAGGATTCAAAATTCAAAAATTTAACAGGCAAAGTAAACAATAAAAATGTGTAACTATAATAATCCTAACATGATAGACTTTATATCAATAAACAATCACCAAATGATCTCCACATTTTTTCAAAAGTTTTAATTTAGCAGAAAGTTATAATAAATTAAAATATGTATCACTTGTTAGCAGAGCATCATGGTATATAGCACATAGAATTACAGAGAAAAACAGCTAATTCACCAATATGCTGTGGGACTTCAACATACTTTCTTAGTAAGTGGCAGGTTAAATGCACGAAAATCAGTAAAAATTTAGAAAAATTATATAACACAATACAAACTTGATCAAATGGACATATGTAAAATTCCACTTAAGAAGTTAACAATACAAAGCATTTTTAGTAATGTAAAAAAATTAAGAAAAGTAATTTTAAAAATATAAAATATAATTATTTGAAATAAGTTAAAAAAGTAATATTTAGCCAGAATTGGAATGCATAAGCATATATAACTGTTTAAGAATGTATAGTATTATAACGTCAATTTTCATGACCTTAAAACATTAATACCTCTCATTGATTGTCTCTATATCAAGTGAAAGAGTATGACTTAAATTATATTCTGAGGCTATAAAGAATATTCTTAGTAATAAGAATAAACCAACTAAGAATTTTTAAAATTCTAAATAAATCAACAGCCATAAAACAATTTAAAAAGTTCTTAAGGATTCACCTCCTAAATTTAAGCTTAAATTGTTTTAAACTTTCTAGAAATAGAAAACCTAGATGTTTTGATACTTGTGATAAAACATAAAAACAGAGAATGTTATGCAACTTGGTGCTAAAACTGACAATGAGAACATAAAAAAACCAAAAAGCACAGATAATGACAGCAAGTTTTCAGTCTCATTCCAACTCTTCATTAGTAGTAGCTGCTGACAAGTATTATGTTAATAATAAATCATTAGCCTCATTTGCTCTCCCCAATTACAGTATCTGCCACGTACATATGTGGCTCTACAGATGATAGTGTTTCCCATTCTTGCTATAAAAACCTATTTTGAAATAATGTAGACATAAATTCTTATATAACATCATCAGAATCAATTTTAAGACTATGGTAGAAAGTGATCAGCTACTATTATTCAGATATGTTCACCCCAGGAATCAAAGAATGCTATTATCTGGAGAAACCCATCCATATATCACATCAAATAATACAAGAAATGTAAATCTCACTAATGATGGCATAAATTTAACAACTCTTCCTTGTAAAGTCTCTTAAAATTAGAAATGGTGGGCTCTTTCCTTAATATGCTGAAAATTTTCTGTCATAAACTAATAGCCAACATCTTATTTTATAGTGAAACTCTTCTGGTGTTAACACTACCATCACAGTAATTTAATTATAAGTGCTTTTGCTTTGTTTTGTTCCATTTCAGAAATTCTATCCAATGCAATAGACATAAAATCAAATTAACTGGTTTAACTTTTGGAATTAAAGTTACAAAATTATCATTTTATACAAAGTATTATGCAAAAGTGATATTTTTGGAAGATCAGTTAGAACATGCAATAACAATAAATGTTTAGACTTCTTTCAATTAGGACATAGAAAGACGTGAAAGACATGTCTCATGATAATAAGAAAAATATGAGCAAATAATAACTATACTATTTTATGTGACTATCAAAGAGTGGTAGACATGAGAAAATCTCGAAGAACTTAACTCCAGAGAAAAACACTGTTTTACATGGGGAACAAAGACTACAACTTGCATACCTGGTGTGTACATTGAGCTGGGATAAGTAAATTGAGCAGTGACTGTACCACATAGAACCTTTTCAGCAAAAACAGAAATCAGCTGAGAATTAGATGAGGCATGGGTAGGTAGAATGGAATAAAATCAGGAAAAGCCGAAATGCAATAGCACCAAATAAAATGGGCAAACAATTCTTCCCTTACACAAACACTCAGATTTTACCAAGAAAATGCCATGGCGGAGGGGCTAGACAGCAGGGATTCCAAAGCTCTGACAGAGCTGAAATGTAAGGTGAATGAAACATACCTCAAGCAGCAGCCCAACAGTCCAGCTTAACTACTGGTACGAGCAATGCCAGATGCTGACAAGGTGCTGAAAGTTTTGGCTTGAGTACAGGTGAACTCATTCCAACTTCAGCTAAATTTGAATTAAAGAAGAGCAAGAATGATCAGCTGTCACCTTAACTACCTGACAGAGGGAGGGGAGGGCTTGTATTTTTTGTAAAATAAAATACATAAAATATTATTCCAAAATATCACTGCATTGCAAACTATCCATAAACTTCATGGCTTAAAATACCAACAATTTTATCATATCTCACAATATATTAATATAAAGTTTTACATAAATGGGACTCCCCGGGAATGTCTTGTGAACAGTAATGTTTTTAAAAATTTGCAAAAAAAAAAAAAGTACAATTATGCACAAAAACACAATGATAATTTTGTCTTCATAAAATCTTTGAAAATTTCTAATTGGAATATCAAAAATTTATTACCAGTTTAAATTAGGAAACTCATCTTGAAAAAATTCATTTTAATTTTTGCAATCTGCTACTGTTGAGTCCTCTAAAACTGCCTTTTTCTTGTGTTTGGCATGCCCCTTAATGCTATCTTAGCCTAAGTTCATAAAATTTTCATTATTTTAGTTATTAAAAGACTCTCATTTCAGTGATTAAAACTTGGTCTTGCTCATTTAAATACTTCAATTTCACATTTGATTCAAAGTGAACTAGAAATAAGTACAAGTTAAAGCTTGGTGAATATGAGAGCATCCCTGTGCTTTACAAGGTGAAGGGACAGGACAGCTGTGAATCACTTAAGTCTCCTAGAGGAACATGGTGTGGCCAGGCAGGCAGGCCTGGAGTTCAAGGGGGCCTCTCAGTGAAATGTAACTGAAAGACTGGAAACCAAGGTACCTTAAGATTTAACAAATAAGCATGGAGATTTGAGGCAGATGTTACAAAGTTTAGAAAAGACACAGCAGATATAGAGGAAACAAATTTCTTGCTGAGTCCCACCTACAAGGAAGAGCTCAATATCGCATTGCCGTGCTGTATTAGAACATGTGATCTCTCTCTTGATTTGAACTTATAAAGCTACTATACAAACACACAAATTAGAAAATCTTACATTATAAAGCCATGAGGCATTTATTGCAAAATAATAAATAAGTTGAATTGCATGGAATAAAGGAGTCAAAACTCTCCTTGTCCACATCCCTAGCAATGTTAGACCGAGAGCTCCAGCTGTGGATTTGCAGAGGACAATTGTCTGTCCTTTCAAATCACAGCCTTCCTGGGACTCTTCCTCCTATCCTGGAACAAGGAGGAGAAAATGCAAAGGTGTTTCTTTAAGCACTATTCTTGCTGGATAGAACAATATGAGTATCCCTATGCCTCACACATCAAGGATGATGACAGTGCTGAAATGGCATTGTTTCTTCGCCTAATACCAGCTGGCAATTTGTTCTTCCTGTATTTCGTGTACCCTAATGCCATCTCCTGGTGATGCATTTGCTGATTCATCAAAGGACTGGATCCTACCCCCATGTGACCTCCCGACAGGGGAGAGCCACTTAAAGTGCAACCTACTCCTCTACTCCAAGCCTCGCGGCAGGCCATCAGCCCCACAGCCTTGTGCAGCTGGGGTCCTCTCTCAGGAAGTGGCTCTCTTAGAGTTTGGCAAGAATGCCTAAGATGATGTAACCATCCAAAGTGTCCATTAGACCCATGGAAAGGCACTTACCTTTCCTATATTGAATGGAAGTGATCTAGGCTCTAATTTCAGCTCTGCTTCCTCTCCGATGCCCCATCTGTCTGAAGTAACAGAGGAAATAGCTATCTCAGTGAGTTGGCAATTTTCTGATAAGAAGGCATTATTTATTGGAGCTTTAAAAAGACATGACTGAGGAACTTTTTAGTGAAGAAGTTGAAAGGAAAAGAGACTGGTTGTTGCTGCAGAACTAAGTTCTCAGGAAGACCCTATTTTCTCACTCTGGTCTATTTAAGGTACCTCTTGATAGTGCACCAAAAGAGCTTAACCTTCCTTCTTGCACATGGGAGCATATGAAGTCTGTATGAAGATCCAAGTATTCTTCTGACTCTAGAGAATTTAGCACCTCTTCTGCATGCCCACTTTAATCACTGCATTATTTAAGTTAGCCACCCTCTGTAACCACTGAAAGTATAGATCTCAATTAGCACCTCTCAACCACATTTTAAGTGTACCTCTGTGTTGGAGACTAATGAAAATAGGGATAAGCTATCTATGGCATTTTTGAATCACTGAAATTATCTATAAATGCAAAATGTATGCAAACCTGTATTTTAAAGCATTTCACATTGTCAGGAATGAAATGGGGACATTCTACCCAAAGAGATGGATGCAAACATTTCTTTGGGGCCATTTTTAGTTGCATAGTTGACATTTCAACATAAATAAAATATTCAAAGTAGCATGAAAGGTGAAAATTAGGATTAATAATAGCTCTGGCGCTGGACACATTAATATCATTTTCTGAAGTTATTATCTCATACAAAATTCTCTAGAGAAACACAAAGAGTGAGCTATATAATTACACAAAATATAGGCATCTTACAATTGCTTCCTTTGATGGCTCTTAAAATGATTGCTCTCCATGTGAATATTTTAGTAGTTGTAACTATCTAATTAGAAATACTTAGGTATAGTAAATTTAAAAGTTTATTCCATGTACTGTAGCTCTTGAATAAATCACACTAGCAGTTAAGCAAAGGAAAGATTTTCAGAAGTTAAATCAAAGTGAAAGAAAACATATCATTTTCAGTTTTGCTGTACTTTCTGATGTTTTCAGATAGATTGTCAGTACCACACCTATGCCTTTAAGGAACATGGCTGGTTTCCTCATTGTCACAGAGCAGAAAAATGGTTTTATGGTAGCAACACTAGCATTTGTGCTATTTCTTAACACCAAATTTGACAAAAATGGAACACAGAATCCTATAATTTTCCAAAAAGTGGCACCAGAGATGTGACACCATCTTAAATTACTGTCAGCTCCATTCCCTGAACATCAGGCTTACAGCTGAAAGAGACAAAGCTGGAGATGAAATTCTCTCACAATGACTGCATGGGGTCTTGGTCAACATTGAGAATGCTAAGAATTTTCAATACCCTGATTGTCTCTGTTTATATTTAAAAAACCTCAAAAACTAACAAGTAAGCAAAACAAGAGATATTTGAATATTAATGAAGGGTTTGTTTTAGAAAGAAAAATCTGTAATCATAATATGTTGTATATTATCAATCACATTCCTATGGTTATGCAGAACAGGTAGCTAAAACTCCATTGCAATAAGATAATTTTATTTATAATTTGAATTCTATTATAGGAAACCTTATCTTTGTCTAATAAGAACTAATTACAGAATACATAATCTCATACCATTTTATTCTTCAAGTAACCTTGTGAAGCAAATGGTTTTCCCAGTCCATAAAGAAGGAATTGAGATACACAAATGTTTTTCACCTTATTTCAGTTCTCATAACTAGTAACTGTTTGGCATGGAACTTGAAATTCAGTTCACTTTAAGATTAAAGCCTTTTTTTTTTTTTTAAAACATGCCATTGCTGTCTTTACAGCATTGAAAGTGGGAAGAGGACATATATCTCAAGGTTTCAACCGAATACAGATAAGGGATTTTGAAAAACATAATATACTGGCTTTTGAACAAATGTTATGAAAAATCATCATTGATTTCATTATGAAAGCACCTCTATGAACTACATACTATCAAAAACAAAGGTAGATAGGTGGGTGCTGGATATACTTTTACTTTTCACTGCATAGAGTTGGAATTGAGACTGAAATACAATCTAAAGTGAGGTTTTAGATATGCGGATGTCCCTTTTATGGCAATTCTTTATTTCCATTTTGTCATTACTATTTATGGCCTGTAGTATCTGATTTTAATGTCTCAAAACAAATGAAGAAAAAATACATTCTGCTTATAGAGACTTAAGGTTCTTTTTCCCCTTGAATTTAATTCAAGTTATCTATAGTTATGAGTTATGTTATAATTCAAGTTATCTATAGAACTCCAAAAACCACACTCTTAGAAATAGCAAAAGTTTAAGTTTAAATCTGAAAAAAGACATTTACATTTGATTTACCATCTCATCAAAGTTTGCAACACTGAACTGATTAATGAGGAAGTAAAAATAGGAATCAAGACACTGAAGACAGAGAAAGACGATTCTGAATTAGAGTGCTCTTACAAAATATAAGACCAAGAGAGGGTAGCTTTTGTGTTTCAGTGGCCATGGGCTGTCTGCTCTCTGGCCAGGGAAGGTGAATCCTAACTTTGTGATGTGAAGAGTCACAATCACCCCTTGATTTCCTTTCCTTCTTGTTATACTGCATGATAAGAATAGAAGACAGATTTTTTAAAAAAAAAATCAATAAAATACAAGTAATAGCGTCAGAGAGGCTATTTTCTTTCAGCCCTGCAATATTTTAAGGGTGCTTTCCAATTATGATATATAGCCTTACTTTAACAATAAAGCCATTAAGGTCCTTCTGAAAATAATTTGCCAGCAGCTCTGGATACTATAATCAGCACCAAATGCTAGGAAAATCCTGAAATCATGAAGTGTTGGGAGGTAGTCAATATTCCAACACAAAACAAATGCTCGCATGCAATTGGCTTTGCTTTACTGGAGCTAGTCATATGCCCGGCAGGCAGAAACAACAGCAAATGGCAAAAGGAAGGACATTTTGAGCAAATGATAACTAGGAAATAACAGGAGGGAGCCAGGACTAGTGTGTGCAGCAACTGGAGACGAGAAAGCTCAATTTGAGCTAAATTATCAGCCTATCCATGAGTCATATAATGAGTAAAACTTTGAAGTTCTAACCATGTTAGTCAGTTCCATCATTAGGCAGCATCTCTGTGCACAAGTACACCTATGAGCAGACAGAGGAAATACAAGGTTTATAAAATACTCAGTGATAGCGATGGTTGTTGGATTATTAAATGTGTGTTCCAGTCAGTAAGCAGCTATTTGGATGTGGTCCTGTACCTTTGAATTTACAAATGGCCTACCATTACTATATTTGAAGTTAAGGTCATTTTTAAGCACCAGTGCTTTGTGTGAACATTGAATAAAAAAAAAAAAAGTACTAATTCTGTCTTAATGGAAGACCTGGACTAAAACCCATATCATAAACACTGATGATAGCATAGACTGAATGTATCCATTTTTTGTGTGTGTGAAGCATTGTTTGACTTGTGTGATAGCCACATTAATTTAACGATGGTCCCTATTTTATTTGTACAGTGCTATGTGTTTTAAAAAGTATACCATTTAACAATTACCATAATTATTATAAAAGAAATTATCATCATATAATAAAGTTCCCTATGCCTAGTTTCAGACATCCTCTACCAACCTGCCCCTTTCAGAGTCTACTAATGCTCTTATTTATATTACCAGAGTTAGTTTTACTATCCTACAACTTTATATAAATGCAATTAAATGGTACATACTCATCTATGCCTGGCATTTTTTTTTTTTGCTCTGTATAACTTCTAATTATTGCCAGTACAGTGTGGGAGGCAAGCTGACATATTTATTTTGAAATCTCAGAATTACAAACCACTCAGGTGATGCCCTGGATTATGGTAGAATATTATTGCATTTGCTTTTCATTTTTGTAACATCTCTGACCTGTGGCTTGCTCAACTCTACACAGTGATCTTGGGGTCAAGAGAACTGGCTTTTGCAATTTAATGGCTGAATGATATTGGGCAGTGGTTTACATTCTTTACAGCTCAGTGTTCTTATGTATATTCAATACAATGGAGATGATAATAACACACAAGATCCAGTGCTTTAGTAAAGATTAAATGACAATGTATATCAAAATACAAGACTTCTAGCTTTTGCTTAGCATATAGAAAATAGATAACCTCCAAAAATCCTAGCTTTTCTTCAAACTGTCAGAGAGGTCAGTTTGTAAGGAAACTAACCAGTCTGTAACCCAAGGAAAAGCAAGCACTTTATTGAAGTTGAGTGTGAGTGCTGACTTATGAAGGGCAGAACTTAGGAGGAAAATGAAGCTTCCAATACAAGCAGGCCAAATAATTCAGCTAAAACTTTTAATGAATGCTAAAGGCTCTGTGTGGCTTCATGTGAGTATTTAGAAGCCCAGAAAACTGCAGACACAAGGGAACTTTGCATTCATTCAACGGCTCTTCTACAAAGATCTTTACTGAATGAATGTTCATGAAAAAAGTGAGAGTATGGTGGTCGGCACAAGAAACAACCTCAGATTTTCAGGTTTAGTTGGGGATGATGCTTGCCACCTTGAGAAAGTCAAGAAACCTCACTTGGAAGATCATCCAGCTATCGGAACCAATCACAAAAAATTTACAATAACCATGATAAATGTACTAAAGACTCCAGTAGGAAAGGTTAGAACATGCCAAAGAAGAAAAGTAAAAAAAGTAAAGTCAGGAGAGGCAAGCTACAAAAAAGTGACCATTTTACATGCTAGGGAGAAAAAGCATGAAAGATGAAGAATGCCCTCAAAAAAGCTTATTAGTATATATGATAAAGACTGGAATAAAAATAGTGAATGTTCAGAAAGGTCAATAGAAATTGCATAAACTGAAACACAAAGAGAAGAGAAAGAGAGAACGGAGTATACAAAAGTTGTCATGCAATGTCAAGTAGCCTAACATATGTATAATTAGAACCCTAGAAGAAAAAGAAAGAGTAGAGAAGAAATATTTGAAGTGAAAATGATCCATAGCTGAAGTAATAATGGCCAAGAATTATACAAAAACAACAAAAGACACCAAACTACGTATCTAACCTCAGAGAACTCCAAACAGGATTACACACAACACACACACTATATTCAAACAATAGAATGTCAAAAGTAAAGATAACATTTTGAAGGCACCCAGGGAAAAAAGACATTGCATATAAAGATAAAAGATATAGCAGACTTTGTGTTGGAAACTATAGAAGTAGAAAGACAGTTTAAAATACAGAAATAAAAATATAGCTTTTAATATAGAAAAATAATCATCAATACAGAATTGTATTTCAGGGGTAATACCTTTCAGAAACAAAGGAGAAAAAAAGACTTTTCCTAAAAATCGACAAATGATAATAGAATTCATCACCATCAGACGTGCATTACAAGAAATGTTAAAGAAGTTCTGCAGGCAGAAGAAATATGATGAGGCAGAAATCTGAGTATGTGTAAATCAATGTCGATGGAGACAATCCAGAAAATATAAAGGCCTCTTACAACTCAATAATATTTTTAAAAGTCCTAATTAAAATTGCAGACAAAATATTTGAGCAGACATGTGGACGTATGGATAGAAAATAAGCACATGAAAAGTTGTTCAAGATTCATTACCATTGGGGTAGTAGAAATTAATTAAAGCCACAATGGGATATCACGACATGCTAATTAAAATCACTAAAATTAAAATGATTAAAAACATCGAGTGTTGGTGAGGAGGTAGAGCAAAGGGCACTCTTAAAAATAAGTGATGAGAAACTATAAAAACACTTCAAAAACTTGAAAAACATCTGGACATCTCTTATAAAGTTGAGATTACGCATGCCATGTGTTCCCAAATTTTACTTTAAGAAAATGAAAACACATGCTCACATAAATATTTGCATATAAATATTCATCACAGTTTTATTCATAAAAGCCCCAAACTGGAAACAATCCAAATGCTCACCAATAAATAAATGGCTAAACAATGTTCTGGTGTATCTGTAAAATGGAATGTTATTCAAAACAAAACAAAAATGAATATTGATATATATATATAATAGCTTTAATGAAATTCAAAATTTTTATGCAGAATGTAAGGAACAAAACATGTAAGATTTCATACTATTCATACCCATATATAAGAAACTGTAGGAAGGAATAATCTGCAGTGAAACGAAGCATATCAGTAGTTGCCTGGTGCTCGGAGTGGTGGTGATTGTTTAGGAAGTAGTGGCGATGGTGATGAGAAAGAAGTCATAAAATTAAAATAATATTTTTTCTTTCAGAATATAGTCATGGATTTTAATTTACTATGTTGTGGTTCATTTACTTTTTTTTTTTATATAGCTTTAATTTCATATTAGATTTTATGTCCTATGATTCCTGTAAAGTTTTTAACTCCCAAACTTTTGAACAGTTCTATTTATGTAGTGGTTATTCAATATTTATTGGCTGACCAAAAAATGAATGACTAAAGTAATTGTCACCATGTGTAGCTGAGAACACTGGAAATGAAGCATCATTCATGTTTAACAGAAAGTTAATGAGAATAACTAGCTGTTTTGATTAAGCACCTTTCTCAGTTATTTAAATCCTTTGGAAGCATTGCACTTGGCTGTGATATAAAAGGATTACTTCCATTGGGGACATGAATTAAGGTTCATTTGTTTGTGTTTAATTAGAACAAGACCTTACCAATAGTAATTTCACTGAATTCAAATTACAGCCCTATTTAGAAAGTGATTGTTGAGTTCCCTTCCTACAAAACCATTAAACAATGATCATTTCATTGCATCTCTAAGTTGAAAGGTGTTTTTTTAGCAGTAGAGTTTCTTATTTTGCTACTAATTCAATAAGGAAAATAGAATAAATTTCCAAAAAGGGCTTTAAAACATTTTGTTAAAGTTCCTAAATGATAAGAAATATTCATTTTCTTCCTTTTATAGTGAGATAAAATAGGTATCTGTCCAATTTTTATTTTGGTAACTTATGCTCAAAGTTCAAGGAAGAGATTTTTCTGTAAAATATTTTACATTAGTAGAAGATAATAACTAGTTGATTCATATATTAATTCATAGAAAGCTACTCATCTTATGAAATTTATCTTCCACAGTGAAGATTCATCTGGAATTGTTACCCACATGGAATCATGATGTGCCTTTCCCTATATTCTTGCTTGGGTAGTAAGAGTATATTCATATTGATTTGCAACAGTCAATACCATGGTAACTAACATATGAGTGTTCACTCTTTCGTATAAAACAATTACACTTTGAAATAATCTTTTGAGAAAACTGCAAGACATTGAGGTGAATGTATCTTTGAGTGTAATGTTCTGTGCTAATGAAAAAAGTAAGTGACCGAAGCTTATAGTTTCAAAAATATTCTATGTAGTAAAATTAAAGACATCTTCCATATTCTGGTGTTTGCTTACTGATGGGGAAAAAAAAAGGTAGCATATATTTCTTATGCAGACACTTGAGAGTATATGGAAATGACTGCTGTAAAGATTGAAAAGGGGTAGATCATGACAGATGAGAATTTATTATTTGAAAGTACAAAGCAAATGTGCATGTATGAAAGAGAAACTTGAGAGAGGTCTCCGAAAAACTTAAAACTATAAAAATAAAAATAAAGTCATGGATATATATAAACAGAATGAAAAGAAAATTAACAAGCTAATTTTAAAACTGTGTCAGTTAAAGCTTATTCATCATGGACCTTGAGATATTTTTAAAAATTTTGTAAGAGGATATGAAAAATATTTTGATAGAAGTGTTTTTAATAAGGAAATGACATCTGTGAATCACTGTCATATTTTACTATGTTTTATTAATTAGAAAAAAGGAATGAAGGAACAATCATTAGTGAAATTATTAGTAGAATAATAAAGTAAAACACTCATTATTTTCCAAACTATTAGCTTCCTGCTTATTTAAGATACTAAAATCTAAATTTTATGCTCATGTATATAGTGCATTTTACATATATATATATGTGAACAGATATACTTGTATCCAATATAGAGAGAGTGTATACATACACATACACACACTCATGTGCATGTGTATATGTATATATGTATCTGTGTGTGTATGCATTACTTTGAGAAATGTGAGGCTTTGTAAGCTGTAAAGTATAATTTAATGTTATTAATATATTAATTCTGAGCTACTCACTACATTTGGATATCAAATCTAGCTAGATTTATACCTACGGATGTTAGAATTGTCCTACTTCTAATATCTCCAATTTTAAAATTCCCCAAAAAACAATCTCCATAGCTCCGTGCCTTAACTTATTGCATAGCTGTTTTGTGACTGGCTCAAGCAGTCTTGGCCCGTCCCTGTTGTTCCAGTCCCTGAGCCTCTTCTAGCCTTCCTGACTTCTCTGTCCCCAGAACCTGAAATTTCCTCACTACCATGTTTCTTGTTTTTTTATTTTCCCCTTTGATATTGGGCTCCCAACCTCTCTTCAGATCACCATGAAATTATCTTCTCTGACTTGAGAAGCACCTGCTATTTGCTTCACAATCTTCAAATTGGTCTCTACATGAATTTTTATTACATGGCTCACAATGGCTTTATAATCCCTTTAACAACAACAACAACAACAACAACAACAGTGAACAATTCCATACTGCCCACAATGTGCCAGGGATAGTTCTAAGGACTTTACACACAATGACTCGTTTAACTCACTGAAACATGAAGTTTTTTAGGTGGAAGAATTTTAGGGGGAAAAAATCAGCTTACGAATGAAAAAAGTAAGTATTTATGATGTTTAATGTGACATTCTAGCCCATTTATTCAAAAAACTTGCTCTATAAAATCAATTATCTTCTCCTATTTACCCAATTCAACTGGAAAGTTGTAGAACACACCGTTCCTCAGCACCCTGTAAAATGCAATATTTGCTCAGGTCCTTCTGACATTCTTTCCTTTCTTGCTTCTCTAATGTTGCTTTGCTTTGGTTATTTTCTTATCTTCATACTACTTAAACTATTTTAATTTTCTCATTCTCCTTTTCCGGTACTGTACACAAAGGCATTCTAAAGTGTATGCTTTGACCCACTGGGCTGAAGCAGATGTCTCTCATGAACACACCCTGTGCCCCCAGCCCTTCGCTGACTCAAGCGTGAATTCTGGTAGACAATTCAGAGCAACCTTAGACACACCTTGTCAGTGTCCCACCTCAAGTGCACAATGCCTTTCAGTATCCTGCCTCAGGGCATTTTCTGAACTGGGTTGTTCATCTGGGAGCAGTCCAAAAGTTCAGCAAGGCTTAACCTCTGGGACAATCCTCTACCAACGGGTTATGAGAACTAGTGGCTAAATGCTGTAACCTTTAGTTTTTAAGGGGACAAATCCAGGAGACTATTTTTATTCTCTATAAGTCCTGGTGGAATGAGCCTTATTGTTTAGAGCAACTATCCATTTCTCCATCTTTTAAATTTTGGTCATATCTGTACATAAACAACATGGCGACTCCTCTGTTATTATTACCTATTTGTGATTCAGACCAGCCACTTGTGAGTAATAGTGTGGGTGTGCTGTGGAGAAGGTCATTTAGGGACAACCACAGCTTCAGGTCAGTATTTTTATCGGAGCACTAAGTCTCTCATGTCCCTTATCCCTTAGGACAGCAGTCCTCAACCTTTTTGGCACCAGGGACCAGTTTTGCCATGGATAGGGGAGTCATGGGGAGCAGGGGGGTAGGGGGGTGGGGAGGGCTGAGACAGGAGACAGAGCTCAGGTGAGCTTCCCTCCTGGACTGGTTCCTAACAGGCCTCAGCCCAGGAATTGGGGTCCCCCGGCTTAAGACATGACCTCCCTAGGTTGTTTGCATTCAGTTGGTGGATATAACATGTAATAAAGCCCCTTAATTCACTGGGTCTTTATGTTGTAATAACTGTTTTTCTTCCCTCCTTTGTTGTAATTCATTTTGTCAGTCTTCTTTGATAAAACCATTCCAAATGAAAAGAAACAAAACAAAACAAAACAAAACTGGTGATTACTATTGTCTCTCCTTCAGTTGTAATTTCCCCTGCCTTTGTAATGTGCTGAACTGAGACAACACACATGTTTCTTCCACGGCCTCCCAGCTCTGTGTTTTAGAGAATCACCGGACATACCTTTTAGGAACCTGATTCATACTTTTTAGGGACACATTAACCCTCCCTTGCTCCTTGGATCTGAGGAGTTGCATGTCAGATCTTTGTATCCCTCTGTATTTATAATGTCAGAGTACTTGACAGCTTTGGATATGACATGCATTGAAGTCATGATCTCTTTTCTGCTTCATTAAAGACAGCTTTCTTTGTATATATTTCGTTCATTTTATTTATTTGATAGGAGTCAATGAAAGCAAGGAAAGTTAAAATATCCTCATGTTGTCAAGTTTAGACCAGTTGAAATATTACTCATTAGTGCCCGTTATTAAGAATCACATTTATAGTACTGATATTCTTAAACTAATAAAATTATAACCATATACAATACTTAGTCTTTAAAAAATGTCTTTCATCCCATTGGAAACAATAATGGACCAAACTGCTTTCATCTCAATTAATAAAAATACTCATCTTCAATGAAATTTTCCATCTTATGATGGCATAGTAAAGTGTCTTAAATAAAATATCTAGAAAGTTGTACTTTGGATTTGGCTTCAAAATCCCATTTTTCTCTTCATTAAAGTTCTTTTCTTGAAGATGTATTTACTTGGCTAAGATATAACTTAGATTTACAGCTAATTCATACAGGAAAATGTGTAGTCTAGCTTATAAATATTCAAGACAGTAATAACAGGAAGGAATAGAGAGAATATCTTAAATCATTAGTAGGCAGTGGGTCTCCTTACATTATACTATTAATTAAATACCTTATAATAGATATGAAAAAGAACAAAGCATTTTCCTTTTCAGAAATATAAAAGGAATCTTAGTGTTTCCATTTCTACAAATTTACATGTTCCTTGTATTCTCAGGACTTATATTGAGAAAAGGATATGTTCCATATTTGACATGCAGAACTCATTTAAATGTTTTGAATTTCTATGTTCCATCTGAAAAAGTTATTACTTACAGCATTTTCCGTGCATCCCCAATTTCTAAATGTAGATTACCAAATAAAATTCTTTGTCATTTAATGTAGATGGAAAGAATTAAAACTTTTTTTCTACTATCTTTCATTATTGTTTTTGGTAGAAATATATTTTTCTCAAATAACATCCAACATGGATAAATGATGAATTACCAAGATTATTTTATTGTAAGGTAGGACTGATACATGGACTCTAAGATAATAGGAGACTCCAATGTGATTCTTTCTTAATGCCGGAGCCATTAGATAGCTGTTGCTGACATCTATTAGAATACTGCAACTAATACAATTGCGTTCCTTTCTGTAAGAAAGAAAGAATGCTTGTTTTATGTTTACAGACTCCACCCTGCTTAGAGCTCAGCTCCCTCCCTCCCTTTATGAGAACCATCCCATCTCAGATTACTAATATGCCAGTTTGGTCTGCCTGTTGCTATGGTTTCCCAGCAGTCATTGGCTGTGCCCTGTTGCTTGACATTATGCTTAGGCATGTTCTGATACAATTTCATTTTTTTTTTACTGTAATTTTGGTTTTTCTTAGTTTTGCATAGAGCAGTTGTCGATTTTTTGGTATCCATTTTTCCACTGAGTTTATTTGACTATATCAGAATTGATATCTCAAAGATTTAGTTGGCTCAGGATTTACAGGGGTTTCTCTTGTTAATAGCACACCTAGACTTGTAATATCCCAATTGCTCATGGAGTTGGACAAATGGCCTGATCCCTGAATTCTTTTTAATAGCCGTATGAACCTGCAACATACCATATATGGAAGATGAGTTGCAATGGTGACATAGCTGTTGGTTTCATCTAAGGGCTTACATTTTGTTCATTGTGACATGGTGGAAGTATGACATTTAGCAGCACCTGTGAAAATCTAGACTTCAGAGTCCAAGTACAAATTGCATACTACCACCAGTCTATGGGCTGTTAGCTTGGCTACAAATGTTTTGCTCTGTCAGTGTCATATTTTGTCAGCTAGACTTTCTGGGAACATGCTGGCTTTCTTTCTTTATTTTCCAAATGGAATGCTGTTTAATTATATTTTATTAAAATAGTAAAACTTAATAATCAATTTTTATTTAAAAAATTTTTTTTATTTTATTGTATTTTTTCATTACATTTATCCCCCTAATACCCTCTTTCACCTCTACCAGTCCCTTCCCCCACATCAATTTTTATGTTTCCATTTCCAATAAAGATCTTATGTTCTTATGCTTTTATGCTGTCTCCCACTTCAATGGACTTCAGATGCATTATCCCTTTTAACATTATTGAATAACAATTACTAAACATGTATTAAAGTAAGATCCTTTAAAGATAAGTACAGAATTGAAAGAGGGGACTCTTGATTTTAATTTTTTTGAATCACATTGTTTAATTTCTTTAAATTATTTTTCCTACCGAAAGTTAATTTTTACATAATGCTGTTGGCAATGATAGGGAATAAAGAGGAAAAAACAGTGAGAACACAGGGGAAATAAATTCAGGCTAAGCAATGATACCACTAGTCTGGATAGGATAATTAAATATATGAAGTCATTCACTCATATACTTTTCACATGTACATTTATATTAAGCCTTAAAAATAATCTGCTAAGACATTTTTCTTACTCTTAAATATATCTATCTCCAATTTGTGCTCAGCCACTCCACAGGAATATTTTAGACTTAAATTTATAAGACCAGTTTTAGATGTGGAAAGACAAAGTTACAATACCTATGTTCTTTAATTTGGCCATGACTAGGAACTATAAATTCATTATTGGTTCATAAAAACCTTGAAAGAATAGTGAATATTTGACAGAGGTAGTTTGAGAGGATGGCCCATAAACTCGATAGGTTATTCTGCTGAAAAACAGTTAAGAAAACAGCAAATATGTACATATTCTCTTAAAATTTATATTATATTTAAATGTATCCTATATTTTGGCATCATAAATTTGAGAGTCCATCTAAGTTCTTTTGTTAATCAGAGCAAAGAGTTTTCCTAGAATATTGAAAAAATTATATTAATATTATCAAGGATTATTGATTTGTAAGCTCCAGATTTTAACCTCTAGAGAATGTTAGTTATAGAAATTACATTTATTATGATATTTGTTATGTCAAACCATAATCACACAGTTAAAGTTTTAAACCGTGTTTCTATAAAAGGTTCAGTTTCACCACAAACTTGCTGATAAATTAGCTCAATTTAGCTGTAACAAAACCAGTCTGTATAAAAAGACAGCACACAATTCCTTTTACTTAGAAATATGGCTAAAGGTCTACTTCTCTTACTAGAATATACATTACTAATAAAATAAAAGGGTAAGTATAATACAAAGATGGCCTTGAAAATGATACAGATTCTCAGTTTGTGATCACATAGGATTTTGAGAACATTCAGCTGCACAAGGGCACTCATGGTGGACGATCTTCTAGATTCAAAAATCTCAGCACTGATACTGTTACTGTTAATGAATTCCTGTCAGTAATGCTGCTTTCATGATATATGGCATTTTGTCTTATTTTATAGATTCTTTTGAGTCTATGTAGTGGATGACACAAAATTTGAAGTTCAGGAGTACTGGACACTCAACTCATTGTACCACCTGCCCCCTCTATGGCCTCAAATACGTCACCTTAAATTTCTGATTATCTGATTTCCTATCTGCAAAATGAAGAAGAATTTTGTGACAATAAAATGGGGGAAATTTTTGACAAAAATTTTAAACTGTAAAATAATAACAGAAATGTTAATTGTTAATTTAACACTTATGGAGGCTTATCCTATGGATTTCTGAGGTTGGTGTATATTCTAAAGTTGAAACTGTTTTCTGAAACAACAACAAAAAAATTATTTTACTCTAGATATTGAAGATATTTTCTTAGTCACTTTAGAAAATGTATGGAATTGAGATGAACAATTTTATGAAAGAAATACATTTTTTTCCTCTAAAAAAATTTCTGTGTCTATTTGCAAGCCATTTTCTGCTTCGACTTCCTGGCTTTCAACATAACAATAGTTTCAGAACTTTTATTATTTTAGCTTAAACACATTTCTCTTCCTCAGGGTAATTTATAGTCATTACAATGACACAGAATATTAAAAAATGTAAATAAGCTGGAAAAAAACTTATTATATTCTAAAGAATATGGACTAGAGAGTCCAGTGGATTTGGGTGCAAATTTCAATGCTTCTATTTTCTTCCTCTGACCTCTGGGGAGAATTATTAAATAATCTGTGCTTCGATTTGCTGATGATATGATAAGAATAATAATACCCTTTTTTCCAAGAAATTCTGTGAGAGCATTATTGTGACAGGATAATAAAAGGTTAGGAAAATTCCTGGACAAGTGAAATGGAAAAACTGAGAGAAAAAAATTAAACAAGGTCAAATGTTCTGAACAACTGACAACTACCTGGTAACTTGTAAGACCTTATCAACCCTAACCAAAAACACTATAGAACCTCCCCTCCCTAGCCAAAGAATACATAGGTTAAATCTCCCTGGCCTGGAAAACTAGAGAATAGAGACTCAATTAATGTCATTTATGCCAACTAAGCCCAAGGACAGATAAAGTGAGGGAAGCAAATAACTAAAGGCCAACAGTCCCAAAATAGAAGTAAAACAATATAACAGACCAAAAAATATTCCCAAATCCCCACATACACTCATTTTGACACATCAGCATATTAAAAATACACCTGAAAAGCTAATAAATATCCTTCTAAAACCCTCCTGTAAGGTTCATCCACCCACACACACACACAAAGATGAAATGTCCTCAGGCCACGAAGACTCCGTGCAGGCTCTCTCTGGAACACACCCAGGCCCCTTTCTGGGCATGAACATTGTATTTCCTCCTAAACTCTAAGTATCCAAAGGAGACTTACAGCCTCCAGAGCAGTGGGCAGTGGCAGTTTGATCTGGCTTATGCCCCGATCCTGTCTCCAGGGTCCATTTTTCCTCTGACTTCCCAAAGAGCTAACGGCAGCCCCACCTTGACTCACTTCCATCTCTGTGACCTTCGCTTCCCAGTGAGCTAACAGCAGCCCCAGCCCTGCCTCACCGCTTTCCTATAACATGTCTAGGGAGCCAAAGCAAAACACTGCCTAGGTCCTCTCCTGTCACTTCTTCTGCCCTAAGTCCTTCATGTGTCTTGCTGTCCCCAGGCTTAATAAACATACTCTCAAAATCACCTGGACTCTTGTTATAAAATCTCTCCTACAAGAAGTCAAGAATCCATACAGCACAGGCTGTACTAAGCAGACCTGCTCTGGGCTGGTCCCTCACACGTAACAGTATGAGATAATACATGCAAACTATCTTCCACAGCACATGGAGCATAACTCCTTAATAAAGGACAGCTTTTATTATTACAAGACTCCTATTCCCATGGAACCACTGTTGATTTTTTTTTTATTTCTTGCCTAACATTTTAAGAACAGTTTTTAGTTATAATAAAATCAGAAATTTTTACTTTGGAAAAACAACTTAAAGTTCATTAATTCTCCAAATGTTCTTTCCATGTTACTTGCCTGCTCAGTTTTCTAGTTTACAGTTTCAAATACCTTTTGCTTAACGAACAATTCCCAGGCATTTTTTACCCTCTAGATAAGCTTTTCTTTTTTAATGTCATATTCAAAATGTATATTCTGAGTGTTTAGACTCATAAATACTGAAGTGGGCCTGATCTCTCTTTCGTATGGGTCATATGTTTCTATTAATGGAACTTCTTTTCCAGCTTCCATTTTTAATTTTATACACACAAGAGGGTGACTTGTGGTTAAGCTTGAATTCCACTAAACGTCTTACCTACCACCACTCAACTGTCAGTCAGAGAGAAGGGCTGTCAGTCTTCTTTCGCCAAATATCTGTTTTTACATTGCAAATACAAGTAAAAGTTTTTATATTTATTGTTAATAAACCTTATTTGACTTGTTTTTAGCTCATTATTCTAGCCCAATTTTATACACTTTTATTCTGATCCTAACACCAAATATTTTAACAATTCCTTCTGCTTTGTAACATTGACCGAATGCTTTATATATCTTATATATATTTATATAAGGATTATTTTGACCTTAAAAAAGACAATAAAACCAAAAGATAATTCAATTACAAACCCCTGGAGTAATTTCTATAGGTTGACAACATTTAATTACTAAATCCTCATTTTTTGAGAGAGTTGCCCAAATGGCCATTAGCCCACATGTTTAAAATATAATCTAGTATCTATTTCTCCTTCTTATCCATAATGCTATGAAAATAATTTACTGAATATAAACTAAAATTAAAAAATGCTATTTATAGAACAGTCACTTCATCCATTGATCTAAAGCCCAATCAGGATATAGTAAGTCAATTGAAGTTTTACATGATGTTTTTTAGTAAGAATGATAGTTATCAGTATTACTTTTGTATCCCCTAACAAATCATTTATTTAATAATATATTGTAGAAATTTTATCTAGATATTAAACATATTGATTTGATATGATAGGTTCTAGAATCCATTATTTCTTATATTAAAGGGTCAATTTCCATTCATTTTATTGCACCAAATGTCATATTATATTTTATGTTATAGAAAAACAAATACATAGAGAGCACCAAACATGCTAAGTCCAGTGATGAAGCAATGTGGAAGTAGATTAAGCTGCTTTTACTCATGAAATTTATGTTACAGGGAGTTAGACAATAAATACATCACCTGATAAATAAATAAAGGAAATCTTGAAGGAAGTAGAATTTGAAAGAAAAAAAAATAGATTGCTATGATAAAGAAGAATGAGGCAGGCTTTCAAAGAAAAATGGCTAGACACTCATTATTTAAGGGAGTAATATTATAGATTAAAAGAGTTCAGCTGAATAAAGAAGCAGGAAAAGAAAATTTTAAGCAGAGAGAACGATATGAAGACCCTAGACAGAAACTATTTTATTTTTTCTGTAGTGGGACAGGGATCCAGGTGTCTGGTTAACATATGGTAAACAGGAACAGAGTGGTTTGAGATGAAGTTGGAGATGTAATAAGGGGTCAGATCAAGTGAGCTGAAGTTCTTCTGACAAGGAGATTCAATTTTACTGTGTAAACTGGGACTCCATTAATAGACTATAAATGGACAGTAATATGATCATCATAGCGTTTCAAAGTGATTATTTTGGCTGCTGTGAAGAGAGGATTAGAGAAACTGCACAGGAACAAAAGAAAGAAGACTAGCTAGAAAGGTTTGTAATACTCTAATAAAGATAAAATGAATGAATAATTTTAGCTCAATTTGCGCAAGAGAAAAACGTGTGTCAATTATAGAATGACTGAATCTTTTAAAATAATTCATAAATATGCTATATGATCAATATGCTAAATGGGAAAATTGCCAAATTTACAAATTTACTGGAAAACATTATTTATTCACAAGGTTTAGAGACATTTTGATTGAAATGGGTAGTTTTAATAAATTTTGAAAATTTCTGAGATATTTCAGTCAAGCAATTTAAGTTTTAATTTGTTATTCTTATATTCAGTTTGTTTTTTATTTGTTATCAGGCATTTCATTCTGGCAAGCCAAAATCTAGTGTATTCCTGATTTTTTTTTTTTGTACTATTCCCTGATTGGGAATGAGAATGTCTTCTGTATTTTCCAAGACAAGACTTGGGCACATATATCCAAGATTGAGACTTTAAAATAAAAAAGTGAGTTCCTACCCTCTAATAAGTTTATAGGCATAAATTCATCAATAAGCTCAACTAAGTTAATATTTGATAATTGCTTAAGGGTTGAAATGTGAATCATTCTTAAAATAAAGAGTTCCATCAATTTCATCAACAAATTCACTACAAAACAACTAAAGATGTAGCCATATTAAAACTACCTGAATCAACTTATGTTACAGATAATTAAAAAATCCTCGAACTCTCTTGAAATCACAGTATGCTGGAAACTATACAAATATTTAATATAAAGGTATTGGAGTGAATTTGCATTTTTGATCATTGGATCTTTTTTTCTTTTTAATCCTCACCCAAAGACATTTTTAGGGAGAGAAGGAAGGGAGAGGGAGATAGGCCCATCAAAGAGAGAGAGAAGCATCGGCTGGCTGCCTTCTATACATGCCTATGTTGTACCCGGATGGCCCCTGATGGGGAATGAACCTGCAGTTTTTCAGTTATAGCATAACACTCTGACCAGCTGAGACACGCTGGCCAGCATTGACCATTGGACTTTTATGAATTGGCTTTCAGACAATTGATTTTATGCTAATTTATTTTTTTAAACAAGGTTTTGTAAATTGATCATCTGGCATGAACTCTGATAATGGTAAAGTAAATAGAAGGTAGTGAATATGACACTTTGGTTGGAGGGACAAAAAGATTTGAACCTGGGTTGTTCTGAAGGGTGGGTAGACAAAAGAGGTCAGTGATTACTCTTACAGTTTTGGGTTGAAGACATGGTAAGTGCTAGCACTATTTATTAAGATAGGGAAATTTAAGGTACAGTCAGCTGTTTGCTGGCAAAAGGCAGGCATATTTTTCCAAATTGATATTTTTAAATACTTGAGATGCTAATATAATCACCAGGTAAAGATGTCAGGTAGAGTAGAATATACCCATCTGGATCTAACAAGAGAGGACTAATGTGAAGATAAAAACTTGGGAGTCATTAAACTATGGGTGGCTCTGAAGACCAAGGGTCTGAGGTGAAGAAAGGGGCGCTAGGCTTACCTCCTGAGCTTCTCAACACATAGATTGTGTACAGAAGTAATATAGCTGGGAAAGGAGTCTAAAAGGAGTAGCCAGTAAGATGAGCTGCGATTAAAAACAAGAAAAGAGAGTTTCTCAGGAAGGGTAGAGTTGTCAACTGTGTCCTATAAAATAGCAAAATTTTATCTATGCTACCGTCTTTGACTCCTCAGTTCACCCCACCAACCCCTTTTTAAGGTTTCCACTTCACTGTTACTCATAATTTCTGTTTATTTTATACGTATGTACCTACATACATGCACACATACATAGACAATCATAGTGTGTATGTGTGTGATTATGTCTACATTCTACTTCATTCTTAACCATGAGCTCTAATGGCATGAGCTCTGTCATTTGTCTTTATATGTCCAGCACAGTATCTGGAAAATACAAAGTGCTCAGAAATATTTGTTGAATTGTTATGATACTCTTTCTAATAAGAACTTTGTCCCAGTTATCATCAAGATACAAATATAAATACTGATGAAACTTTTAAGAGCATCTTGCATATTCAAGCTAAAATTAAGAGTATATTTCAATCTTTACTGGGCATTTTTATCTTCACACCTAAAAACCAATACTACCTTTTTTTGGTGGAACACATATTGTTTATTTTTGTTTGTCTCTAAAGTTCTTGCTTTGACTTTTTATGAAAATCTTTTGAAAGTACACAGCTAAATCACAAACACTGAACTCAGAGCAGAAAACTTACAAAAATAATATCTACTTATTACACCAGCTACTGATCTGGAACTGTGACCTATTCATGTAGTGCTAAAATTGATTTTACTCATCTTTGTATATGTCATCAAGATCAGCATGCATTTTGAACCATTACTTAAGATTTTGTTGTAAAATGATGAAAGTTGCAATCTGTGAGAATGATTGGTTTTCTGTAAAGCTTCTCTGCTCATTTGCACATAGACAAAGGCCACATGTAACCTCCTCAGCAAAGCTATAAATTAGGCATTCTGCCATTATATGAGCAAAAATCCTAGAGATTTGTTTATTACTGCAATTGAAATACTCACTGAAGCAATTGTTAAAGAGAAAACCACAGGCCCCAAAAAGGCGTCACTTGTGCTAAAGCCCATGATACCAAACCTAGAGTTAATGCCTGATCTAATTGCTGTTGCAACCCTTCCCAGAAATATAATATTAATCAATCAGCCTGGATTTTTCTTCTCAACACCAATGTGGTCATCTATTACCTACACCCTCTCCATTCCCCGTATAAAGAAGAGGCAACCTGCATGACAGAAACCTTTACAGTAACCCCACCTCCGCAAGATGTTCTGGTCTAAAATAATCCTTTATTTTCCTTGGTTAGTAGCTCCTTTGCCCCACTCTTCTTATATAAACCTTTCATTTTGTACAGCCCCCTCTGAGCATCCTTCTAGTAGCTGGATAGGATGCTGCCTCATTCATGAATCACTTAATAAGTCCAATTAGAGCTTCAAATTAACTCGGTTGAATTTTGTTCTTAACTCAGTGAAATGGAAATGAGTTCCATTCTGAGAGTTAACATAATAAAATAATAGAAGAATGTAGCATAGTACATGAGAGAAAAAAATTTTAAACCAAAATAGAATGGGAATAAGTCTTCAAAATCAGTAAACATAATCTAAAGTGTATGTGTTTAAGTTGGCCTGAATGTAAATACACATGTAATAGATTTTCTAGCATTTCAACTGCATTTTTCAGGGTTACAGAATCATAAAGCCACAGAATACCAGCATTAAGGTGAATCTTAGAGGTCCTATGACTCAAAGCAGACAGGCCGTCGGATGTGAGGTGATATTTCAGGAAGAGAATAGGGAAAGCTGCACTCATATGTCAACTTACATTATTTTGACACTTTTCTTCTTTACCTGCCTTGTTTGGAATACTATATCATATACTTTTTCAAAAAAAAAAAAAAGAGATGAAAGCTTTTATACTAATCTACTTTAGTACTTTAAAGTTTCCCAATAAATAATAATGATTGCTAGATAATAATCTGTTTTTAATTATACTTGAAATTAAGATAACCACAACAAAAATACCTCCTTTTATATGGCTTTGTCATGTATTATATGACTAACAATAGCAGCATATTAATCTAATATTAAAATTGGTCTTCACTGGCTAATTAGCAAACTGAGGGAAGTGAGAAAAGAGTGCCAGGGGCATATTGTTGAGAATTCAAAAATCAGCATTTGAAATTGGTCAACCATAAAGGGCACCATTTCACATATGGTTATTTTATGAAATATTTAAATTGTTGATATTTCTTTATTTTCTTTCCTATGAATTTTGCAAAATAAAAGAAGAGAGTCATTCAAAGTGGATAAAATAGAAACCAACTTTTAGTTAATTATCTTTAAAGTATGAATCACCTATAACTCCCATTAGCACTAATGGAAATTTGCATGTAATAAATCCTTTTGATGCCTGGAGAATATACCACAGCTCTTTTAAACTGTCTGGTGCTTTTACCCCTGGGTCCTCCAGAAGTGATGAGCCATCAAATACAGTGTTCCTGGAAAGGAATAGGAGGGTAAGTAAAGAATCTCCAATTTTCTGTCTTTGCATATAACAGTCATTTTTTCCCCCAGAAGTACATGCATACATATCTTAATACTCCCACATGACTATACTTCAGAGGAGCTCAGGTAAAAATATACTGGGTCATGTGAGGGAGACTATGATTATTCCTTATGAGAATCTTACAATTTTCTATAAGTATAATTACAGTTGGTTATAAAGGTATTCATTTTTACCCTTAAGTACATAATATCCTTCAAGTACGTGCATGATACTGCAATGGATGTGAAAACGTTGGACTTTTAGGAACACATAACAAGCATGATCCTGGGATCCTACATGCAGATTTAATGCAACCTTGGGGGTGTTAGGAAACAATTGTCAGCTGTCACATTATCAGCACAGAGCAGACTGGAACTCCCAGATCATTTATAGTCCTTGCTACATTATCTGGGACAATGATGACTTAGAGTGGGACATGCTTCAGACTCCATTTTAGGCCTGACCTGCACACTCTAGTTTGTGTCTTAAGAAATAGTTAATTAGGTGACTTTGGACCTAATTGGTCCAAAGGTGAGGATTTACTATTTCTCAGAAGATAATAAACTTTTGCAGGCCCAACATATTTATTTAAAAACTTTCATAGAAGTCTGAAATCAAAAATAAAGTTGTAAAAATTGTACTTATATTTTAAGCAACAATATCCATGACCAATTAACTATAAAGCAAAAAAATGTAGAATTATCTAAGTCTGTTCAGGCTGCCATAACGAAACGCCACATACTGATCGACTTAGACAACAGACACTTATTTTCTCACAATTGTGAATATCTTGAAGTTCAAGATAAAGGTGACAGCATGGCTGGTTTCTGGTGAGACTTCTTTTCCTTATTTGTAGACAGCTGCCTTTTCCCTGTGTCCTCACATGGCCTTTCCTTCATGGGCTCAGGGTTAGAGAGATCTCCGGTGTCTCTTATTCTTCTTATCAGTACACAAGTCCTATTGTATTAGAGTCTTATCCTTTGACCTCATTTAACCTACATTACTTCCATAAAGACCCTGTCTTCAATCACAGTCACATTGTGGGTTAGGGTTTCTATACATGAATTTTGGAGAACAAAATTCAGTCCATAACACATGGGATTCATCTGATATAGAACCTTTCTGACAAGGATGAGATATTTCAAAGATTAGTAAACTCTCTTCTATATGCCTTGTTGAGTAAAACTCTAGGTTTAAAAAGGCTAACTACCAATCAAAATATATTTATAAAAATATTCTGTTGCCTTGGACTGTTAATTCTGCCTTAAGTCATTTTTAGTCAGAGTGCACAAAATTATAGATTTAATTGATTCTGATACAAATGGAAATCGTTAACAGCAAGGGCACATGACTCCAATAGAAATTATGTGTTAAGTAGGGTAGTGGTGTTAACTTTCAAGTATTTATAATTGAGTTTCTGGCTAACCGTGGAGTCTAAGAAAAGTTCATGATGTGAACATACTTCCCTATGATGAATAATGCATTCTCCTCATGTTAGGGAATGGTGTTTACCCCCTTTAAAAGCATCATGCATAGAAAAATTCCTCCATATGAGTATGTTGATTCAAATTAATCTAATTTTAATAGATATTGCAACATTTACTTTTTTAAAAAAGATTTTATTTTCTTTTAGAAAGAGGGGAGGAGAGGGAGAGAAACATTGATGTGCAAGAGATATATTGATCAGTTGCCTGTTGGATGTCCCCAGCTGGGACCTGACCCACAACCCAGGCATGTGCCCTGACTGGGACTTGCACCGGTGACCTTTTGGTTTCCAGGCCAGCACTCAATCCACTGAACCACCCCAGCCAGGGATCAACATTGACTTTTTAATAAAGTTATTTTTCCCAATAAATCAGAAAATCAGATAACTAAAGAGCTTAAATGTAAAAACTCAGGAAATATTTATGTTAAAGATAAACCCATGTACATATATATTTCTTAAATATATTAATAATAACAATAAATGATAATTAATTCACTAATAAAGCTTATTAACAAATGTTTTTTGTAGAAAAGTCAGTATTCAAAGTGAATATTCTATAGAATATCTGGTTTGTAATTCTAGTGGCTGGGGCAGTTTTCTAGTAAGAAAAATTATTTTTAAAATGATATTAACTACTATAAACATACACACAAAGTCCTAAAGGAAAAGAACAAAATTATCCATAAGCTCATCATCCAAGCAGTCCATATTGATTTGTTAAAATAAAAGTAAAAATGTCTAAATAATTAGAATATTTAACAAATAAATAATAAGTAAAATCCTCCCTATCTCAAACTTGTATTCATTTTATCTTCCAGCTACAGTCACTTTAATTTCTTCTGTTATACTTTGTAACACACAATAATGTATCAATTCGAACTGAACAAAATTGCTAATTGTTGACCACCAATTTTATGTTACTCAAATTAGCACATAGAATCCTCTCTCTATATTTTTAAATTTAATAGTATATTTTAGTTCTTTCTATATTAGAAAATATAGTACTGTATTTAGGTTAATGTTATTATGTAGACATAATAGATTTAATATGACTGATACTCTTTTGATGAAAATTTACAGTTTTTTTCATTGCAACCTTTATAAATTATCTTTATATATGTATGCCTACATACAGCTAAACACCCAATAGTAGAACTGTTGTATCAAAAGGTGCACATTTAAAATTTTTTTAGAAACATTTAAATTACTCCTCAAAATTGCTGTAGTAGTTTACTTCAACACGCCCAAAGAAATGCTCCCCCATTGCACAGACACCTTTGCCAGAACCAAGTATTACTTATAACTAATAAAACTAAGTATATTGTTTCTTTAATTAGAAGTAAGATTGAACATTTTTTCATTTGTATATACATTTATTTGTGTTTCTATTTCTCTTTCACTATATTACCTATTTATATATTTTGCACCTTTTTATTTTCTTAATTTATATAACATTGATTTTCATAACTCCTTGTAAGCTCCTCGTAAGGCAATTAGTACTTTGTCATCTATCTTATAAATTTCTGATATTGTTTTTCATCACTAAAGTCACAAATAAATTTATATATTTTTGCTTTTAGAAATTTTGGGTTCAATTTTGCATCCAAATGTTTGATCTATCTGGAATTTATTTAACGTAGAGGCGAAGTTGACATTTGGCTTTATGTTTATCACGAAAATGCCTGTTGTCGCTACTGTAAATGACCCATCATTCTGGTTAGCATACACCTCACTGCATTCTCTCATTTTTCTACATAGATTTGTTTTAGCTTGATAATCTCAGGTTTTCCAAATAACAAGTACACCTCAAATAATTGTAATTTTGGCAGATGAAACACTGACATTATAGAAAAAGTTAAAAATTGTATAAAACCATGATAAAGATTGAATTCTCTTGGGGAGATAATTTATAAAAAGGTATAGGTCTAATAATTAACCTTTGGAAAATGCCAAATATCAGTTTTAATTTACTATTGAAAAGAAAAAGGTAGAGGTTTCACTCACAATGATAGGAAGAGACCATGAGCATATATTATTGTGTAAGTCATGGAACGACTTAAGAAAGTGAAAACTGAGACAAAACACCAAAACTGGTAAGAAAAACAATTTGAGTCCAGTTACATACACAAAATGAACATTAAACAAGATCAACAAGGGATTGGTATGAGTAAAGGACGTCTGAGTTTATAGGTTATTCTATCTAGAAGTTTCAGATTAAAAAAAGAGAGAGGCACAATGCAAACTGTTTTTGAGTCAAACAAAGATGCACTTAATCTGAACAAGACTTGGGCAATTTTGAAGGCAAAAGAGAAACCAGGCCGAGGCAGTGCCAAACAGCAGAGAGTGAGGAAAGAGTGGCAGGGCATTCCTTCAGAGTCGGAAGGGTTAAAAGCTGCGGTAACAGGAAGATTTTGAGGAAAATAGGGGCAAGCCAAGGACAGAATGCCAAGCTAAAACATGTTTTCCTATTCCACAGAGAGGAATAGGAAAGCAAATTTTCGTATTAGGCTAGGTACTTGGGAGACTCTACAATAACTAATGTGAAAATTAGCAGAATGACATCTAAACTGATTCAAGTATAAATGTAAATATCAATAAATATTCTAACACAGTCCAAAATATCAATATTATTTATTTCCTAAAACTTCCATAGGAATAATAACACAAAGTTAAGAGAAAACATTTGAAGAACTGCAAATGGGGACCTAGACAAAATTAAGGGCAAAATTTAAAAATACAGATGCTATAGTAATATGAAGAATGCCATTTAACTCAAACCTATTTACATAAAATTCTTCCTCAGAAATAAAAATTTTAAAACATTAAATTATAAGGATTAAAAGTATTGAGTTTATTATTTGTTAGGTATCTGCCTTATATTGATAGGCTGATAAACACCTGATTTTGATAAAATTCATTTTTTTCAGTAAATACATTCAGATACCTGCATCTATAATTTTTATATATTTTTTTGTGGAAAGTAATAGGCTTTATTTTTCCCTAATGTGTGTGTATGTGTGTATGTGTATCAGCAAATAAAAATTCAGCATGGATATGCCCTAAAACGGTCTTTTGGAAAATTCATTTCCAAAATAATACAGCATTTATCTTTCACCCAAAGTAAACTTAAACATTAATGGTGACTTTCAATAATTGTGACAAAGCAATATTATTTTTTGTAATTTTTGAATAAATAATTTAAATTTCCCTATGGTTTACATTAGGCAATATGTATTTTACTTTGATTGAATTAAAAAATTTTTTCTCTATTCCCAAGCATTTCAAAGAAACTTAACAAACATATCTCATAAGTCTTTCCCTGAATTATGAGTATTACCATTTAAAAATTCTATTTGTACTTAAATACAAAGGACTTCAATGTAGCAAGAGAAAGGACTGCTGTATTTTAAGAAATCTCACTAGCTTTTAATAAGATAAAGAAGAAAACAAAGAGGAACTTGATAGCATTGTCCCTTACATTTGACAATACTTGCCATAAATTTAAGCTTTTTTCCTAAACTAAGTTCTTTATAGATCAGTTTAAATACTTTATTTTGAGGAGAACATTTGCTATAGTATATGAACTTTCATCGTATTATAATTTTCTAATTGAAAATAAAATATGCTACATTTATTCTTGAGTGTGTATTTACACCAAGTTCTTAAATGTAAAATAACTCTACTTTTGGTCTTTTATAATGCTCATAATGTTAAAGTGCTTTAAAATGTAATAGAATGTCACCCCCTCTCTCTTGAGACTGCAGATCTACTAGAGTCAGACTTGGCTTCTGGAGTTCCTAGTAACTTTTCAATCAAGAAACTATATTTCTCAAAATAATGCAGCATTCCTCTTTTATCTAAAGCAAACGTAGATATTAATAGTGGCTTTCAGAAGTGATAACAAAGCGATTGGACTTTATTTTCTAAAGGAATAGTTCAGAGTAAAGAGAGTTCTGTTTATGTTGTAAGAAATGTTGAAAACACATTCCTCTGATTGAGAATCTCCTTGGGTTTTCTAGGAATTTAATATGCAAGTTCAGTTTTTCACTGACAAGGGATTTTCCACTTTTCATTTCAAATGTATTCATTATTTTTATGTATGTGATGTTAATATTACAACACTGTGTTCCCTACTGAAGAGAGAGAGTTCAGTGTTGGGCATTTTCATAGTTGCCTTTGATCTTTATCTTAAAGAGCTCCTTGTAGCAGAAGCTTAATAATTTAGAGCCATAACCTTGACAAAAATCAGGAAGAAAAATAAAATTAGAAGAGAAGATAAAAGGGGGAAAATAAATAAGTATAGAATTATATACTTTTCTTAATAAGCTCTCAGGAGTTCTTGGTTGAAGAGATTATGCTGGGAGTATTAGGAGAATCGTAGATGATATTCCTGCAGTTTATGAACTTCACAGGAAGCAAAGACAGCCTACTTCAGAACTGGACCATGAATGCCAATGAGTGGATTTGAGAAGTACAGATAATGAGGACTAGGAGGAGGGGGATATTGCAATACATTTCAGCAGTGCCGAACTGTTCACATTTTTTCTGACAGCTTCTATTCACCGGTATCCTAACTAAATTCCCAATTGCCTTTATCTACAATGGACAAATGGGAGATATTGGCAGTGAATACAAAGAGAATCATCTAAACCATGATGTGAGGTCAGGATGGTTGCTCCAAGGTAGATTTTGAAATTTCATAGAATAATCTTTCAACTCAAAAACCTAACAGCAAGAATAACTCAGCCTTGAGAATGGAGCTCAAAATAAATACTTGGATTATGTGGACTACAAAGTTTAAAAATGGATAAAGTAGGAAAAATAGATAAAAATGGAAGGGGAAAAGGAAGTAGAATTATGTGATATACTCAGAACAAAATATTTGCAATTATTCAGTAATATGATGACTGTACTTTTATTTTATATGTTTATATATTTATATTTAATTATATTTTCATATTTATCAACAAATGGGGCTAATAACCTTTATTTCTTGAAATATGTTATATTATTGGCATTACCCCCTTGGATAGCTTGTCTTTATAAAAATCTATCAACTAGAGAAAATTACTTTTCTATGCTACTTTTAGCTTTTTGAGTTAACAATCTAAATTTTGTATTCAAATTTATATTGGCAACCCACATTCTTTCAATAAGGTATACAAGTTAACCATATTTCTCAGAAATCAATCCTTATTCTTGAAAATATGAAGATGTTAAAAGTTAATTTATGAAATCATGAAGTAATTCCTGTCATACACTGAGAAGTGAATAAAAAGTTGGGACAGGAAGAAATTTCTTAAAATCATATTCTTCTATCAACAAGTACTCTTTAAGTGCTGATTTTATGCATGGTAATTTTTTAGGGTCTATGAAATGTTTTTAAAAATTTCCATTCCTACTCTTAAAGAATATTGCCAATGACCTAGTTCTGATTCCCATTTATTCTTACCTTGATTATTACAATAATTCTCTAACTTTTCTTTATTGATCCAGTTCTTTCTCTTTGAAAGCTACCTGAGTTCTCATGTCACACCCTGCTCAAAGTTTTCTTGCTTCCCCTTGCCCTAAACTGTGTAACATGCAGCCCATGATTTTCTAATATGTAATGTCAGTGAGCCTTTATAGTTTTCTCTTTACTAATACCCCTCCCATGGACACTATACACCTAAGTCACCAAAATACTCATTCTAGAAGAATTTTGTGATTTTGTAGCTATTCCTTGGAGCTGATATGCTTTTATCCATTTATAAATATCTTCTTGTCCATCAAATATAAATTCAAATCCAACTTCTTCCAAGAAATTCTTTCTTCATTTCTTCTAATCTTGAAGGAAATATTTTCTGTTCTGTGTTCTAATACCATGCATTGTGGTATATTATGGTACTATTTTATTCTCCTCTTGTATCATATTTAATTGGTTGTTTGTATCCTCTTTGTCTGGAAACTATATCAATTGTTATTTATTTTATCAGTACAAATGTCTTTCTTTGAGGGCCATTTCAAATCCTTTTCTTCAGGGATAAAAATATTATGCCAATGAATACATGCCGTCCCTCTAGGTTAGATATTATGTAAAGGCAGGACTACATCATAGCCACCTTTGTCATAATCAATAAATATGTAATAATTGGATTAAAGATAATATAAATTGAATTGTTTTCAACAACAATTAAAGGGAAAATACAGAAAGAATTTTTATAAAGGGGTTTGCTATGCAAATTGGTACTAAAAGTAAGAAAACTTTGAGTGGTGTCACTTTGTAAATTTCACATTTTGTTGGATTTAATTTATATTTCAAATTAGGAAGGGACTGAAAGTTATAAAAGCAAGAATAATTTCTTATACAATAAAATATTAACACAAATGTTTATTTTATAAACAATTGTGGTTATTTAATCCTAGATATTTATTATTTACATACTACTGGTTCTGGCTAATGAAAGACAAATTATTATAGAGAAAATAAAGGAACACAGAAATACATCAGACAGGAAATATCAAAATGAGAATGACCCATGACTCAATTAAATGTTCTAAACACACTTGATGGCAAGGATGTTTGCCTGGAGGGCAATTTCTCTGTGAAATTAATATTCAAATATACTTATATTTCTTTACTCATTTCTATAAGTAATTATAAGCCATTTCTCTACACATATATTTTACATACACCTTGAACCTATTAATTTTTTCAACTGTATCACAGCTTTAACAGATTTGCCATACTGATTCAAGCCCATCAAATCCAGTAATATTTATAAAGTTCCCATGACAAACCAGTCTCTAAACTGAGAGATGTTATACAAAGACACAATAACAGCCTGTGTTTTAAGAAAGTTGACTAACATAAACACTGTTATGAAACAGCAGAATGAAAAGTGGTAATTTTACACAAAAAAAATATTATAGGAGCCCTAAAAAGAAGCACTTAACCTGTGCCAGTGTGGCTAGAAATGGCTTTCAGGCTGAACTGAAAACTGTTAGAAAATCCAAAGTAAAGTTAGGCAGATAGAAAATAGAAAGATGGAGAAAATGGAAATTCTGGGCAGAGGAAAAACTGTGATTAAAAGCAGAATGAAGCATAAATCAGCAGTGCTGGAAACTACTGACAGTTCGGGATTGAGGAAAGATAAACCATTCTCACATTGGTTTCTATGGAATGACCAGTATTTCTAATGTGTTAGAATTTGGTGAATAAACTATGGTTGCTTTTTCTTTTCAGTTAGGCATCTTTAAAGAAACTTGACCTTTTAGAAACACAGTCATAATTAAGTATAATGATAATCATATATATATGCAAAATCTAATAGATAATGAAATACATAGATTATATTACATGTAACTTATAAGTTATATAATTATATTTATATTTATAAGTTATATAATTATAAATTATAATTATATTTTATATTATATATATTATGAAAGATATAATACATGAAAACATTTGTTAAAGGCTTATGTGCCAGACATTGCACCAGCAGATTGGATGACAATTTGTCATCCAATTTTACACTCACAAAATTATTTGAAGTAATATAAGCAATTCCATTGTACAAAATAAATTAAAAAATAAAGAAATAAATTTTCTTGATCTAATTCTTATTGTTACCAGGTAGTGGAATCCAAATCATTTTATTTATTTTTTATTTTTTAATTATATTTTATTGATTATGCTATTACACTTGTCCTGATTTTTCCCCCTTGGCACCCCCCAGTCCCCTCACTTCTTCAGGCAATCCCCCCACCATTGTTCATGTCCATGGGTGATAAGTATAAATTCTTTGGCTACTCCATTTCCTATACTGTACTTTATGTCCCCATTGGTATTCTGTGACTACCTATTTGTATTTATTAATCCTCTCATCTCTTCACCCATTCCCTTACAACCCTCTCCTATCTGGTAATCATCAAAACACTCCCTGTATCCATGATTCTGTCTCTGTTCTTCTTGTTTGTTTAGTTTGTTTTTCAGATTCAAATGTTGATAGATATGTATTTTTTGCCATTTTATTGTTCATAGTTTTGGTCTTCTTCTTTTTCTTAAATAAGTCCAGTAACATTTCATATACTAATGGTTTGGTTATGATGAACTCCTTTAGTTATTTCTTGTTTGGGAAGCTCTTTATCTGCTCTTCATTCTAAATGGTATGATTTGTTGCTTAGAGCTATCTTGGCTATAGGTCCCTACTTTTCATGACTTTGAATATTTCTTGCCCATCCCTTCTAGACTGCCAAGTTTCTTTTGAGAAATCAGCTGACTGACTTATGGGAACTCCCCTGTAGGTAGCATACTTTCTCTTGCTACTTTTGAGATTCTCTCTTTATCTTTAACCTTTGGCATTTTAGTTATGATGTGTCTTGGGGTGGACTTCTTTGCATCCATCTTGTTTGGGACTCTCTGTGCTTCCTGGACTTGCGTGTTTATTTTCTTCACCAAATTAGGGAGGTTTTCTTTCACTTTTTTTCAGATAGATTACCAATTTCTCACTCTTTCTCTTCTCCTTCTGGCACCCCTATAATGTAAATGTTGGACCTCTTAAAGTTGTCCCAGAGGCTGCTTATGCTATCCTAATTTTTTGGGGGGGATTCTTTTTTCTTCTTGTTGTTATGATTGGTTGTTTTTTGCTTCCTTATGTTCCAAATCATTGATTTGATTCTAGGCTTCATTCACTATACTGTTGTTTCCCTATAAATTGTTCTTTATTTCAATTGTGTATTCTCTTTGTCTCTGACTGGATCTTTTTCATGCTGTTGAGGTCCCCACTAAGGTCCTTGAGCATGCTTATCATCAGTATTTTGAACTCTGCATCTGATAGATTGCTTATCTCCATTTCATTTACCTCTTTTTCTGGAGTTTGGACCTGTTCTTTCATTTGGACCATGTTTCTTTGTCTTCTCATTTTGGCAGCCTCCCTGTGTTTGTTTCTATATATTACATAGAGCTGTTTTGATTCTGTGTTTTGGTAGTATGGTGTAATATAATAGGTATCCTGTAGGGTCCAGTGGCACAGCCTCCTCTATGACCCAAGCTGGGTACTCGAGGTGTACCCTTCATGTGGGCTGAGAACACCCTCCTCCTGTAGTTGGGACTTCGTTATTGTTGGCAGATCAATGGGAGAATAAATCTGCAAGGACTGGCTATAACCACTGACCACCAACCTCCTCCCCTCATGGAGGATCAGCTCTGCAGAAGTAGGGTGGTGATTTACCAAAGTGGTCTTTAGTTGTCCCCTGGATATGCTGGCCCTGGGGTTTCCCACGTGATGCAGGTCAAGGTCAGCCCCCACCAATGTTTTGTCCTGGGGCACTCTGCCTGAGCTATAAAGCAATCTGAGATGGTTACTACTTTTGCTGAGCTTAGAGAGTGCCAGGCAAAGCCAAGCTGTGAATCTAGGCTGGCTGCTACTAGTGTTGGGCCTGGGGATCACTGAAACCAGCTGTTTCTTATTTGATAGGCTTTAGGAAGTAGTGAAGCATGAGCCAAGACCAGCCATTCATATGAAAAAGTAGCTTGGGTGGGCAGTAAGTTGGGCGGGGCAGTCTCTGGGGATCCCCAAGGCAGGTAGGCCAAACGGTGTTAGCCAGGTTGACGGAGTCTCAGATATGGCACCAGCTTACTGGCTCTGTGGTGAGAGGGTTTAACAACGGGACAATAGCCTCTACTTATCTTGATGCCAGACTATTCAGTTTCTTTCTGTATACCACTGGTGCCTTTCAAGCTGCTACCCCAGTGCTGGAGCTCAGAGGCAGTAAGTCTGGGAAGGTGAGCCTGTATATGTGTTCTTTAAGTGGAATTGCTTGAAAATCCATCAGTTTCTTCCACTGATTCAATCCCCACTGGTTTTTGTAGTCAGAAGTTGTTGGGACTTATCTTCCTGCCCCTGGAACCCTGGACTGGGAGACCTGGTGTGGAGCTGGGACTCCTTGCCCCCCCCAGTACATCTCTCCCAAATTTTTATGCACCACACATGAGTGTGGGACAAACCTGTTCCACATCTGCACCCTTCCTACCATTCTGTATGGATGTTGTTTCTTTAATTCTATAGTTGTCAGATTTCCATTGAACTTGATTTCTGAGGGCTCTGAGTGATAGTTATTGTACATTTTAGTTGTAATTTTGATGTAGTTGTGCGAAGAAGTAAGCCATGTCTGCCTATGCCTCCATCTTGACTCCAGATCATTTTAGATGGCCTCCCTGAACACTTGAAGTTTCTCTGTATCACCTTAAGTTAATAATTAACCTTTTACTAATTTCATTTTCAAGCAAAGAACTCTTTAAATGACAAATTTTCAGTTCTGAGGTATTGCATATCATCTGCTCTATTCTCCAGAATGATGTGAAATTTTCTATGGGAAAAAATAGCAACCCCAACTGTCACTAATTTTCTTTGAGAAATGTTTATTTTTCTCTCCACAGCTCCTTAAAACTTTCTATCCCACTTTTTATCACTTTGTAAACTACCATTATCCATGCAGTCATTCAGGGTTAGATCATGGTTATTATATTTTAAAAATCATTGTATTCCTTCTTCAAACTGGCAAGTTTTTCTTAAAAGTGGACATAGTTTTTCTGCTTTTCAAAGGAGACGTTGTATTTAGTATTAAGATGACATCAATACTGTGACTTGCTAACCTCGATTTAATTAACTTTCTATTCTGAAACTACCACATATTATATTTCTCCCTTGAGCTCAGGCAAAATTAGTATTAATTTGTATTGTCCTTAACTTGTTTTTCCATCTTTAGAAACTCAAATATATTTCTGACACTTAAAGAGAGACCTATGTCAACAACGTTAACAAATTTCCTTCTGTGTTTTAATTAAATCCCGTATAGACCCATCCAAAATTCCTTTCTTTCATTTCTCAATATTTCTTTATTAAATCAAAAAATAGTTATGTGTGTGGCTTTTATTTTTTGCTGCAGGTTCGTTATTATTTCATAAGATATTTTGGCTTTGAAAATTGAAAGAAATTCATTTTTATTATTATGAACAAATCTATAATTTTTCTTATATATTTGGCACAAATCATGGCACCATACTGTAATGAAATCCTTGAGCTTAAAAATATCCAACCTTCGATTTATCCTTAACCCAAATCCTTAATGTACTATATCCTTAACCTGAATTACCTATCTCTATTGACTAGGGGCTCTCAAATGTTAGCATAAAAATAATCACTGGAAGGCCATTAAAATGAAAATTCTCTGGCTGCAGCCTTAGATGACTAAGAACACCTGTAACAAACTTCATTACGTAACAGTAATGAAGAGGGTCCTTAGGCGCCCTTAAGAACCGCTGAATAAGACTGATACAAAATATGTTTACAGAGCCATATTTTTGCTATGGCAGTTCCTTAACATATTTTTAAATAGTTTATTGGGGTAAAAATTTATGTACAGTAAAATACATTCATTGTAAGAATACAATTCAACGATTTTTTTTAGTAAATGCTTTCAAGTGTGTAATCATTATTATAATCCAATTTTAGGATATATCCGTTAGCTCCAAAAATTTCCTTATGTCCATTTACAGTTTGGTATTTGCTTCTGCTTCTATATTTTTGCCTTTTCTGTACATTTCATATAAATGGAGACAATCACCACGTGGTATTTTGTCTGGCTTCTTTCACTTTGCACAATGGTTTGCGATCTATTCATGCTATAGTACGTGTAAGTGGTTTGTTCTTTTTCACTCATAAATAGTATTTCATTGTGTAGATTTAGCATGTTTTTAAAACATCTACTCACCAGGAGACAGACAACTGAATTGTTTTAAATTTTTGTCCATAAGAATAATGCTGTAACCAACCATGAAGGATCATGGCACCAAAAGAAACTGTTCCATTTTGTGGAAATAGTCCTCAGAATATTAACATATCTGTGGCTTGGTTTCTCTTTTGTTACTGTATTACATTAACACTTTTTTATTATTATTTTTTTTAATAGCCAGAGTTTTATTCTTGATATGTTGGTCAGGTTGCATAACTTATTGTGGAAAGCTTTTGATGTAAGGTCAACAGGAACAAGTTTTTATATTTGCTTATTAGGATAGCTTAAATTTTTTTAGATGATTCCTAACTTTGGAATAACCCTTGTAAGTACGAGTGATTATGATACATAATGTAAATGGAATTAATTATATCTGAAAGAGGCCTAAACAGGATTAGACTAGACACTTTGCTGTGGGATTTCACTCCAGACACCTTTGGGAATGTTTAATAGTCATCACAGTGTCTGGTCTCCACTCAAATACAGGAAGTGAGATGTCATATCCCATATGTAAATTTTCTTTTCACCGCTTATTAATAATATGCCTGTCAACCAATGAAACCAATGAAGATTTAAGGACAGAGTTTCAAAAGATTTTGTCTCCTATGCTGATGGTTTGCCAGGCCATTGATTAAAATATATTTTTCTCCCAGGGATAAGAAAGGTATTCTGGCAATACATTATCATCAGTCCTTAAACGACAGTAATCATCTTGGCGCTTACCTTAAAATTACCCATCACTTGTAATTTAAAAGATTCACATTAGATTACCCTTCACACAGAATTTTATGTACTGTCCTGTTAAGTACAGTTGTTTCTCACTGTTTTTACTTGCCGTTCCACATCTTCTCTCTTGCTCCATTGGTACAGACGGTAATGTCAGAAAGAATTTCACTGAATGTTTAAAGGATTACAAAAGGCAAGTTGCTTTTTAATCTCTGCATCTTTGGGATTTTAGAAAAGATTTTATTCTTTGCTGTAAAAAGGAACTGCTTTAAAAGTTGGAAACTCTGCACCTGTGTGTATATATATATGTATATATATATATATTTTGGCAATAAAACAGCATGGGCTGAGAAAAAAAGAATACTGTGAAGGTTTATGTATGGGTCTTGTGGACATTATTGTTTTCATTTTTCTTGGGTACTTTCAAATCATTGTTTTTAAAGACCAGCTATCTAACATTCACTTAGTTTATTTCCATAATCAAAATTATATTAAAATAATTTTTATTCCTCCCAAAGTTATTTACATACATTGAATATGGTTCATTTAGTATACAGTTTATGATTCATATGCCAGAAATTTGTACTTGTCTATTCTAAACATCATGCTACCTTCCTCCTTAGGTAACAGAATGTTTTTACTGGGTATGTCATCACTGAATCAAGACTTCCTGGATTCTATTGTAGTTAAATGTGGCCACGTAATTAAGTCCCAGCAAGAGAGTTCTAAGTAGATACTGTTTGCAATTTCTGGAAAGGCTTCTTAGGGAAAGTTTACTTAACCTTGGAGGGACAACTACTTGCAATTACACATTTTATGCTTCTTTCAGTCTTCACAAGGGTACAATGTCTGGGATTCCAGCAGCCATTTTGGGCTAGAGTTTTATCAGAAGATATGCAACAGTCGTGACAGCAGGAAATTATATAATCATAGAATAGTAACCAAATGAAAAAATATTATATCAAGGAATAACTCTATACAGAATGGGCACTTATTGCATTATAGAATGAAGACATAAAATAATATTTTGATATTAGGAGATAGAAGCCTTATGCTTGGTAGAAGAAAAAATAGAGGTTGTGGTCCTGCCACGGTAAAGGGAACGTCATTTTTGACATCGATTGCATATTCTGGAGTCTCAGAGACCACCTTTAAGTTCAATAATTTGCTAGGATGACTCACAGACCTCACTGAAAGCTCATGGTAGGAATATATTACAGTTAATTACAGATCAAAATCAACCATGGGAAGAAGCGCACAAGACAGGGCTTAGGAAACTTTCAAACACAAGAGCATCTAGCTTCTGGCTGCTAGTTTTTTGTCCTCTCCTGACAGAGTTGTAGATAGCATTGATTTTTCAGCAATGATGTGTGATAATCTTTACAGAGTATGGTCAGCCAGGAAGTTCACCAGAACCTTGGTGTAAAGAGTCTTTCTAGGGACTCAGTCATGTCAACCTTGTTGAACAACCATGTGGCTGACTTCAGTCTCCAGCTCCTCTGGAAGTCCACTGAAACCAGGTGACCCAAAACACCCATCCTAAATCACCTTGTTACTACCTGGTCTGGTCCAAGGTCCCCAATCTAAATCACAGTCTTGCTGTGGCACAAAGCTCTCACCCTAAGTCACATTTTCACATATGATTGGCTCAAGGCCCTAAGGTTAACAAAGACATTTTTGTCAGGCAGGGTTTTCTAAGGGCTTTGAAATGACCTCCTAGGAGTCAAAGAAAAAGGCCAGACCTTTCCCTGGGGAAAGTTAAATTCTTTACTACAGAGAATGTCTTCTACAGAGACTTTACAACAGACTGATGACTACGTGATGCTGCAATAACCTGGACTGCATATATCCAAGCTTTCTTTACATGAGAGATTTTCATCTTATTTACGCCACTTTTGTAAAACAGATTGTTTTGCTATGTTCAGCCAAACATTATCTTAAAGAACCAACATGGGAACATGTAACATTAGGTAACACAGAGAATAGAATACACTTTATAACTTCTTCCTAACAACATGTCAAATACCTAAGAAAAAAGAATAATTAGTACATTACAAAACTGTTTTATCAAAAGCTATGCAACAGTTGTGACAGCAGGAAATTATATAATTATAGAATAGTAACCAAATGAAAGAATGTTATATCAAGGAATAACTCTATACAGAATGGGTACTTATTGCATTACAGAATGAAGACATAAAATAATATTTTGATGCTACATGTTAAAATATCAATGATATAAACATAGAGACTAATGAAATTTTATGTTTTCCTTACTTTATTTCAAATAATCTTTTTGATATCCAGATAGATATTCCTTAGATATTTTGTAACCATAATTTAGCACAAATATGTCAAAATATTATGTTTGTTTACAGATTACTTTTGTATTATTATGAATAACATAACAGAATTTACATGGTTATCCATAAACTTTCAATTTAGAACTTATTTTCCAGAGTGAATTGAAATAAAACAAGGGGAAAAGTCACAATATATATTGCATGGTGTTCTCCCTGATTTTCATGTCTTTAGAAATTTTCTTCTAAAGTTGAGAAACTATGACTTAGCTAATATCAATTTTGGCTTTTATGTGAAGATTTTAACTTTCATGATTATAAAATTACTAGTATTTTTCTCATTAAATAAAGGTATTATAACCACTAAAATGTTTTCAAAACATTTATGTCAGAAACATTCTCAAATTTATTATATATTCTCATGACTTAGTAAATACTGAATATAAGTAAAAAATTTTACTTTTTATTCCTTAATTTAAAAAAAATTATTGATTTTCAAAGACAGCAAGAGAGAGAGAGAAAAAGAGACATCAATTTGTTGTTCTCCTTATTTATATATTCATTGATTGATTCTTGTATGTGCCCTGACCAGGGATTGAACCTGCAACCTTGGTATATCAGGATAATGTTCTAACCAATTGAGCTACTCATCCAAGGCCAAATTATTTTATTATTTTATTTTATTATTTTATTTTACTTTATTTTATTTTATTATTTTATTTTATTTTGTAAATTCTCACCTGAAGATTGTTTATTGATTTTAGAGACAGTGAGAGAGAGGAGAGAGAGAAAGAGAAATACTGATGTGAGAGAACAATACCCAGTGGTTGCCTGCCATGTGCACCCAGACCTAGGATTGGACATGCAAAATAAGTGTGTGCACTGGCCGAGAACCAGACCTGCAACCTTTTGTGTACAGGGTGACACTGCAACCACCTGAGCCACCCAGCCAGGGCTATTTTCACTTTTTAAAGCAAATTTTTATTTTGGGATAATATTAGACTTACAGAATAATTGCAAAGATAGGAAAATAGTTTCCATATATCTCACATACAGTATTCCTCATTTTAACATCTCATATTACTATCATACATTTATCAGAACTAAGAAACAATATTGGTATATTAAATAAACTCTGGACTTCATTTGTATTTTACCAGTTTTTCCATTAGCATCTATTTTCTTTTCCAGGATTCAATACAAGGTACCACACTGCATCAAATTCTTATGTCTTCTCACTCTTCTCTGGTCTGTGATGTTTTCTAAGTCTTACCTTGTTCTTTGAAGGTTTTGGCAGTTTTGAGAAATCCTGTCCATTTGTTCTGTAGAATGTTCCTCAGTGTGGGTCTGTCTGATCTTTTTCTTATGCTCATCCTGTGGTTATAGGCTTTTGGGGAAGAAAAACACAGAGGCGAAGCGCCTTTCTGCCACATCACATTGGGTACACGCCCCCCACAAAACAGCACTGATAACGCTCGGCTTCATCGGTTGGTTAGGGCAGTGTTCGCCAGGAGCCTCCCCTTAACGCTATTGTTTCCCTAGTCAACCTTTTGAAAGACTAATCAAGCCCAGCCCGCCCTCTTAGAGGTATATTTATAAATATTATTTAGAATTCTTCTGTAAGATTTGCTTTTTTCTTCCCCATTTACTTATTCATTATAAATATTTCCCTGATGGCAAATATTTTCTTTGTTATATGTATTATGAAATATAATAATTTGGGATATTATATGATCAGTTGGGGTTCTCCTGGGGAAAAAACAGTAGGCTATACATTTGTGTACATACACATACACACATATAGATATAGATATACATACACATATACAATGAGAAAGAGAAAGTCTTAATTCAAGGCATTGGCTCAAATAATCATATGACTTGGCAAGTCTGAAATAGGGCAGGACAACAAGCTGAAAGGACCTGGGCAGGAATTGATGCCACAGCCTGAGGCAGAATTTCATCTCTGAGAAACCTTAGTTGTTGTTTTTAAAGCCTTTCGATTGATTGGAAGAGACTTACCCACATTATCAAAGGTAACCTTTACTTGAGGTCAGCTGATTGTAGATGTTAACAGCTTTTCATAATACCTTCACAGTGACCCCTAGATTGGTGTGTGATTGCATAACCGAATCAAGATGACACAAAACTAACCGTCACACAGACAGTATTTATGTTCGCATAAAAGAATATATTAGTGCTACTTTTCACTTTTTTTCCTTCTAAAGTAAACTTATATCAACGTTATTTCCTATCATTTGCCTATTTAACCACCAAGTAACTCAATCAAATGAAATATGTAAAGCTGCAGGATCACTTGGGCAATCAAACTTCAATCATTTTCTGAAAAAAAAAAAAAAAAAAGGAATAAAAAAGTCTTACACCAAAAAAAGAAACTACTGCTCCATCTAAGCCAAGATTCCCCTAAAGCAGAACCTGAGACAGTAGCTTGTGTGTAGTTTAGTAGGGAATGTTATCTTAGGATGCAAGAGTGAGGGACAGGTGAGTAAATGGAAGAATCCAGCATGTGTCTCCTGAGGTGGCCTATGCTATAAGTAATGGGCAAGTAATCTCACTAGACTTTCTGAGGAATCTTATAGAATGTGTCTCAGAGTTGACTTCTATTGCCCATTAGTCTAGGGGAGCCACCCTGGCAAAAACAAACAAACAAGCAAAAACACATGAGTACCAGATGGGTTCCTAAGGGACCGGGGCAGGAAGTGAGAGGATCTGCGCAAGCTCGGGTGAGGTGCCATTAAGTTGAACCTGCAAGAAGGCAGTTAAGCCTTTGGGAAGCTGGCAGCTGGAACAGTGGCTGGAGTGACACATGGGGCTAACAGGTTATGAAGAGATGGACAAGAAGTGTTTGGATATATTCCTAGTTTGTGTGATAATGTTCAACAAAATTACCTACTTCACTGACAGTAGAAAATCTGCTACTTTAAAAAATCATTAAAATATTCTTTAATTTCTCACGAGCAAACACATCCATTTTCTCATTAGCTTTGATGGAGTCTTAGGTCCACAACAGACACAAAATGGCTGGAGAGATATATTTTACAATATTAAAAAATAATTTTCTCTTAGATTTGAGGATCCACCTGACTGCCGGGCCTCTCCCATCTAACACCTACTGCATTCTTCTATCAGACATATGTGTTTATTCCATTCCTTTTGAACAAACTAATGCACCCTACTGCAGCTTTTGGTAACATGAGAACTAATTTTGAGCCTTATCATGCTGCTTTCATTGTTTGGATAACTCCCAGAACTTACTCATTGATTTGTAGCGCTCTCCGCTCTGAGATGTAAACTGGTTTTTTCCCTGATATCCTTGTTGGTAATTCCCATTGTCTGTTGGATCACAGTACCTCAATATGACAACACTTCAAAACCATTTGCTTTAAAAAGTAACTTCTTTTTCTTGGCTTGACATTTTGCACATGAACCATTTGGTCATGAATATATCCTGCATATGTTTTTCTTTTTAATTAAAAACATGTGAAATATCAACAAACATTTCAACAAACATTTTCCATGAATTTCAACAAGTTTTCTCTGACAACTAATACTTTAAATGAAAAGATCCTATAATTATAATTTCCAGGTAAAAAAATATAAACTGTGGCATGTACTCTTCTTATTAGTCCATCTCTTGTCAGATAGAAAATTTTTCCCTTGATATATTTTTAATTGTTTCCTGAATTCTTCATGATCTCATCAAAATAACTGCAAATGTTTCAGAGAAGTGCCAGCATTTTAGATAATTTTCTGATTAATAAAGATGGCAAAATCCATTGTGTACCCACCAAGTCCAAATATTGTGCTAAGTATTTCACATACAGTACCTCAGCCCACATGAAGCCAATCAACAGATGAGGACACCGACGTCTGTACAATAACCTAGCTTGTCTATGACCACAGAGCCAATTATGAGAGTGAAATACATGGTTTGTCTCTCTTCATAATCAATGTGGCAAATGTATATTTGGAAACCTTTCAGAAACTGGTACCACTCCAACCTTATTTTTCATTTTGGTCTGCCACACATCACCCTCTCCACTCTAATTCTTTGTACATTTTTCACATCAGGGCTTCTGAGCTTTACAACTTGGACATCAGTTTCTGTAACTCTCTCATATCCTCAATGTCTCTCTTAATTTAAATATAAAGTCTTCTTTCTTCTTACCACCATGGAAAAATGTACTTTACCTCCGTACCACTGTTAAATACTAGCACCGGTATCATCCCACTATTTCTTTATAGCTTCTGTCTCCTCTGATCTACTTTGTTTTGAATCCTTTTCTTTCTCCTTGGTAACTTAATTGCTTTCTTTCTAATTCCTCTCTTCCCCATAAAATCATGCCTAAATATCTTCTGTTTTTTATACTATTTTGAAAATGATGACATTCCTTTAAAAAATTTTTGACTCTCTTTTTGGGGTTGAAGTGGTGGAGAGAAGGAAACTGAGCTTTTACATTTAGCTACCCACGGGCCCCCGCTGTGCAGAACTGATAAAGCCTGAGGCTGGGGAGGCCGGAACTGACCAAAGCCATAAAACCAAGTGGGGTTTAGACTAACAGAGAAAAGGAGAGGGGTATTCCAGATTGAGGAGATAGACTAGGCAAAGGAGGCCTGGTTTTGACCAGTGCAACAGATAGTAAAGTCATTAGCCTTCACTAGCAGAGAGAGAAATTGAGCATAGTTTACCAGAGAACCTCGAATTCTCTCCAAGGCAGTGGAATTAAATTCAAACACCTGGAATTCAAAAGCAAAAATTGATTCTGAAAATACTGTTGGGGAAATATCAGAAAATCCTGATGCAGGATGGAGAGGTGCACAGGCAGGGTACAATAAAATATAATAAAAAATAATTCCCAAATTTCAAGAACGATAAACCTGGAGATTGATAGTCCTTATGATATGGTATAATTCATGGGAGAATATCAAAGGAAAGAACTTACGCTGACATTCCTGAAAGCTAGAAAATTTCTAAAGTTCTCAGAAAAAAAAGATTTGGTATTCAAAGGTCAGCTTCATAATAGTTTATTTTTAAAATTCAAATTCTACAGGCACCCACATTAAAATGTGGAAATTATTTCAGGTTGTGATGCATTTAAATGTACTAATTTGTGTAAATCACTTGTGTATTCAAATAGTTGACCTTTTGTGACTAGATCAATAGTCTCAAGGTGATCTTTAAATATCAGCCTCATTTTCAGGGTATCAAATTAGCTTTCCAATCAACTAATTTTTTTAACTCTTAGAAAATTAATCTAAGAAAATGAAGACTTGCTGTATCTAGATCCCCTGCTACTTCTTTTTTCCTAAACTTGCGTTTAGATACGGACCCCAATGTTTTACCTTGACATGTGAGTACAGAAAGAATCCAATATGTAAATACCTGCTTAAGAGGTGAATATATCAACAAAAGCAATGTACTCATCTACTCATTATTAGACTCCTGTCTCTGATCTGAAACCATGTAGGAATTTTACTTTTTCTCACTTGCCATTTATTACTGTATTATGTATTGAGCACCTAAAAAGTGCTAGTAGTATTAACTCAGTAGTAACATAGCACTTTGGGAGATTATAATATACTGTATAGAAACTGAAAATAAGTGACTAAATAAGAAAATACATAAATAAATTAAGAAGGAAGGAATGGATGGAGGGAGGGAGGGAGGAAGGAAGGAAGGAAAGAAAGAAGGAAGGAAGGAAGGAAAAAGAAAGAAAGAAAGAAAGAAAGAAAGCAAGAAAGAAAGAAAGAAAGAAAGGGCTTACTTTCTAATTACAGAAGCTGATATGAAGGAAATAATTATGGTATTGTGATAGAAAAATATGTAGAGAGGAAATTCAACATTAAATTGAGTGGTCAATAAAGTCCTTCCTGAAGATATAAGTTTTTTGAGACAAAGACCTGCAGAATAAAAGAGATAAGCAGTCTAAGACCCAAGTGAAGAATATCCCAGGCAGAGAAATTAAGAATTAAAAGTGAAAACTATAAAACTCTTAGGAAGAAACGTAAAAATAAATCTGCATGGCCTTGTATTTACCATACAGAATGGGAGAAAATATTTGTAAATCAAATATCTCATAAAGAACTTGTTTATAGGATATAAGAACTCTAATAACTCAATAATGAAAAGACAAACAAAATAATTAAAAATGGATAAAATATCTAAATAGGCATTTCTACAAAGAAAATACACAAATAATAAATAAGAATGGGCAAAGATGCTTGACATCATTAGTGAAGGAAATGTAAATCAAAACCACAATGATATGCTACTTCACATCCAGTAAAATGGCTATAATTTGAAAAAGATAATATAATAACAATTGGCAAAGTTATGGGGAGGTTGAAACTCTTACATTCTGCTTTGGGAATGCAAAATGGGACAGCCACTTTAGAAAACAGATTGACAGTACTAACTCAATTAAACATATAGTTACCATAGGACCCAAGAATTCCACACCTCAGCATTATTCATAATAGCCAAAACGTGGAAAAAATAAATGTGTGTGTTAGAGGGAGGCAGAAGAAGTGGGAGAGAGAGAGAGAGAGAGGGAGAGAGAGAAGCACTGACTCCTGGATCACTTAGGGTGTAGGGGAGAGCATTATTTTTTGAGGAAAAACTCTACCTGGTAGATGAAAGGAAAAAAAGAGTGTGAGATAACCCTTCTCTTTCCCAAGTTAAGAAAGACAAAGATAATCTGGAGGGTTTGGAAAAACTAAAATTTGGGTAATTTAAGTAATATATCATAAACTAGACTCAGACAAAATTATCTTGCAATTTTAACTCTTCAGACCCTAATTCCAAAACAGAAATAATACAAAGATGTACTGGAGTAAATTTGCTTCTGCCATATATTTGTGGCCTGATAATTGGTCATAAAAGATGAAAGGAAATCCAAAGGCAAATCATGGCAGTCGTTCCCACAGGGGTTGGCCCTGGGGAAGGGGTGTGGAGTTGAAAAAAGGGTGGGACTTTATAAAGGTACATTTCTTAACTCTCTGCCTCAGCCGTGCACAGTCTGGCATATATCTTAGACACAGAGTATGGCTCAGCGTGTAGATTAACAGATTTTACTGCATTGTCAGGCTGCGGAAATCAGGAGTGGAGATAAATATAATGTAAACTTTCGTTTGTAGAAGATCTGCATTAATTTTTGTGGGACATGTATGAGACTATGGGCAATGTAATATTAAATCAACATTAGCTACAAAGAGATGATGAGGTTTTCATGAGAAAATCAATCATAATAATGCCTTGCATTTGTATTACACTTGAATGATTACCACATGCAATCACATAGCTGAACTCATTTCATTTTCACAACAGCCTTGTAATCTGGGCAAAATAGCAATTACACTATTTTAACAAGTCAGGATAATTCATGTGTCAAAGTTTACTAAGTAAATAAGTGAGAACTTACTGAGTACACATCTAGTATTCTGTCTCATGCCACAGTTGTTTCCTATAGCAGGAAAACCAGGAATGGAGGAGGGTGTGTGCTATATCCATTACTGAGCTAGCAAGAGCCCCATACTTTCGTTACAACCGGCATTTTCTGCTTTCATGTCTTAGGATTGTAAGGCAATAACCTAAAGAAGAATGCCGTAGGACAACTCTCAGAGATACCTAACAAAAAGCAGAATCTTATCAAGGTCATGGAATTTTTAATTCTTTGCTTTAATTTTTTGAAGTCCACAAATACAGTCACCTTTAAACTATGGGACAGAGTTCTAATACCAAAATTCAGCATTGATTTTAGGCTTTCTATGACTTCAAATGACTTACTGAGATTATGAAACTGTCAATGATATGTTGAAGTTTAGGAATAGCTTCATAAGGTAGTCTTCAAGTGATTAATTAATTAGTGCCCGTGTGTTTTTAAGTTTTGTTTCTCTTCATATTTGAATAACAATCAGTGAAAATATAAGGATTCAACTGTGAAGTTCATTAATAAGTAGTTTATAATCAAGTAGTAAACAACTATAGGTACTATAGTTACTATAATAATTTCTAAATCTATTATCGAAATAATTATACTAAATTAATTAAATTTTATAATTTGCCACCATAGGTCTTTCTCTTTGCCTAAAATCTAATTGTAGCAAACAATATGACTTTACTACCTTCACTGGGTCATTAGATATTATAAATTAAAATTTTATTTTAGCATTATATTTTAGGATTGGCTAAATATTTATTACTGAAACCAAGAACTTCTAGAGACATGTAGAAAGACATGGTCATATTAATCATTAATTCTTTAAAGCTGGAATGCTTGTCTTTGATATACTACAGGAAACATTTTGCTAATGTATACAGAAAAGATTGAGATAAAGCACAGATGCTCACTGACCTAGTTCAAAGCTTCAGTGACTTGGTGCTGAGCGTAGTTCCAAGAAAGGAGCTTGGCGGGGCCATTCTTGCTGCTGGGGGAATCCTGTCTCTATAATGGATCCTGCAAAACAAACAAACAAACAAACAAGCAAACAAAACCCAGAAAACAAAAAACAACCCTGAATGCTATTTTCACTTTTCACCGTTTTCGTAAAAGGGGAAATCTTTAGAGTTTTTTCAGTTAGCATAAACCGGTGCTAATTAGGTCTTTCTTTAAAATGAAGTGGCATAAAGAGAACTTTAAAAAAGCAGGGGAGACCTGATTTCTTGTCTCAGCACTAAACACATGCCTGGCACATAGGAGTGTTGAATAAATGTTTAATAAATTGAATTGAAGACAATGAATTACCACATTCCAGAGATCTGAGGTTTGATTTTAGATTATGAACATGACAATAGTACACCTAAATAAATTCCAGTAAGTTCAGAAATAAAATCAGAAAATAAGTAATCATTAATGGTTAGCAATATATAAGACATCATTTGTAAATCACCTTGTAAATGCTAAAGTCCTATTGAAAAGTTAGGTTTCATTCAGTTTTTACTATGTATTGATTTCCCCAGTGGATAGTGTGATTCTTAACACTGACAGCTGTGAAAAATCTGTGGGTGCAGATTAGACTTCTGTGAGCTAAGAGCCTAGAGCAAAACTTACTTCCCTCCACAGATCACCCTATAGAATAAATGCACATATGGATTGCACATTAGACTACAATCATAGTAAGATATCAGGTATTGATATTTGTTTTGACACTCTTGTATACCCAAGGCCTTGTCTATATGTAGCACTTAAAAGACAATAAATATTTATAGAATATCAAATTTATAAAAATATTAATATAATTTTCCAGTTTATATCATCTTCTATAATAGTATGTATCAAAGGTAAATCACTGCATTATAAAAATTATTGAGCATCATTCTGTGTATAAAACTGGATCATATTCTTACAGACAAAACCAAAGAAATATTTTCCAATGACATTAAAATAAAGCATATGGAATTACTTAAAAAGACTGAACAGATGTTTTGGCACTTGGAAAACATTATGTAAATAGATTATTTTTCTTTTCTTTAATTGAAGTATAATTGGCATACAATGTCCTATTAGTTTCAGGTGTACAGCACAGTGATTCAATATTTATATACATTAAGAAATGATCACCACAATGTCTTGTTACCGTCTATCACCATACAAAGTTACTACAGTATTATTCCCTATGATGTACATTATAACCCCATGACTTATTTATTTTATAACTGAAAGTTTGTACCTCTTAATCCCCTTCCCCTATTTGAGCTCAACTCCTACCTACTCTGGTAACCACCAGTTTGTTTTCTCTATCTATGAGTCTGTTTCTGTTTAGGGTTTTTTTTTTGTTTGTTTTTTTGTTTACTTGTTTTGTTTTTTAGATTCCACATGCAAGCAAAATTATATGCTATTTGTCTTTCTCTTTCCGTCTTTCTTTCTCTGACTTATTCCACTTACCATAATAGCCTCTAGGTCTCAAATGGCAAAATTCAATTCTCTTTTATTTCTGAGTAATATTGCACTGTATGCTACATCTCTACCCATTCATTTATTGATGGACACTTAGTCTGCTTCCATATCTTGGCCACTGTAAATAATGTTGTAATGAACATAAACATGTATATATCTCTTTAAGTTAGTGCTTTTGTTTTCTTAGGACAAATACCCAGAAGCAGAATTGCTGTGTCATATGGTAATTTTTTGAGGAACCTCCATACTGTTTTCAATATTGGCTGCACCAATTTACATTTCCACCAACAGTGCACAAAGGTTCCCTTTTCCACATCCTAGTCAACACTTATTATTTCTCATCTTTTTGACAATGGCCATTCTGGCAAGTGTGATGTGCCATCTCATTGTGGTTTTAATTTGTATTTCCCTGGTGATTAATAATGTTGAGCATCTTTTCATGTGCCTATTAATAATTTTCTTTTACCCACTTGCAACAGAACTGGCTAGGAAAAAACAAAACAAAACAAAAGAAGATCCAAATCAATTATTTTTGGATTCCAGGGCTGTATCTGTGCTTGTACCCAGTTGCATGCTGTGATTCATTCAGTTACTCTTGGGGCATTCTTTTGTCAAAATCTGGAAATATTTCTCCCTGTTCTTTATATTCCCTTTTCCTTTCCTCTAATCCTAAAACAAGCAAACAATATAAACAAGGGAAAACATATTGGGACACAGAGTTTCATTTCATAAAAGTGAACTAATTGGAATGCTAGCAATGGTTAGCCTCGTCTCCCCTTTAGTGTTTCTGTTCTGTGGTTGAGGTTGATCTGAGCTTCAGGCTCTTTGTAAACCTATGAGGAGTCTTTATGTTGGTAAGGAACCCCTACCTCAGGCATATCAACAATGTCCAATGCATTAGTTAACCCTATCCTACCCTTTGATTAATACTGCACTTAAGGGCTAAGGAGAACATAAATTAAGTTGATATTTAGAAATAGAAAAAAATTATAATTGTCAATACCCCATCTTCATATCACACAAATGCTGTCTGGAATTGTAGGGAACAAAAGCAACACATTTACTAAATGTAAGGAAAATTCTTAATATCTCAAGCAGATAGCAACAGGACTTGTAAAATCTGTTTTTGGTAAATTTGATGTAAAATATCTAAGTAAATCTCTTGGAAATACAAGGTTTCAAAATATTCTTAATTTTTTGTATCTTTTTAAAATTTTAATGTTTTCAGCCTCATATTACTGCTTTTGCTTTTCACCCAAGTTACTAAAATAGTTCACAGCTGGTCTCCATGTTGCAATTCCTCCATTACAAAGTGTCCCCAATATAGCTTATTTAATAATTTCCCTTAACATTCAATTTAAGAAACTGCATTTATTCCAGGGACTACTTCCAAAGTAATAGATGAGAAAGACAGAGGGGACAAGATGTACTACTGGACAGCCTAAAGTCCTAAGGAAACAATTTTGGGAAAAGAAAAAGAATAATCCTTAAACCTGGGCAGCTAAAATGTAGAAATACATCATTTTTCAGAGAGTGTAGAGGTGATCTGGGAGCTCATTCCTAGAAGGAAGAGTAAGAAATAGGAAACAGAAAAAACTGGGGAAATTCCACTCGGTGCAGGGGATCTGTTTGAATTGATATATTAAAAATTATAATATGGTCTACACAATCCTGTAGGAAAACACTCGCCATAGAAAAAGAGGTCTGATTATAGCACAGTGACTGCCATGTGAATTATTTTCCACTCTAATGCCTTAGGATTTGGTCTGAGTGTCAAGGTGGCGGTAAGCATGTCCTGAGAGTCATTTCATTGGCATAGCATTATCAGGCACAAAGAAGAAAGGTGCCTGGGGTTCCTTCAATTACTTTGTGCAAACACAGTCTCACAGATGCCAGTGGCTGGGGCTTTTTTTTTTGTTTTGGTTTCTTTTTTTTTTTTTTGACAGTAACAGGAAAAATGAGTTATGAGTGAACAAACTAAAGTAGATGTGGCAGACAATAGTGGTACCACCGCAGGGAAGCCAAGAGGATTAACTTAAGAAACGTAGGTGAGAAGCCCAGTCGAGGAGGAAGCCTCAGGGATGGGTGAGGTGTGGTGAATCCCACATTCCTAGAAATGGTCATTTATTTTGTTAGGGACTTTCTTCTCTCTCAAGATCTCAGCCTGTCTGTGCAGTTCTAGTATTTATATTTCTATCCCTGATTCGTACAATGAATTTCAACTGTATAATCACTGCCCTACCTGTATGACCTACTTGCACCTTGAAGTCAGCAGGAGAAAACCTAAATTTATTACTTCAGCTCCAAACGCAGCTACTCCTGGTGACTTGCGTGTTTTGATTAATGGCACATGCACTCTTTGACTTATCCAGAATAAAACCTCTGAGACATCTTTGACTCTTTCCTACATCTACTTGATAAGTTGAAAAATCTTCCATTGCCTCCAGAATGCTTTTTACTTCCATATTCTGCTATTTTCACTTCTATTACTATCTTTAATACTCTTGATGGATGACAATAGCTCTAATTATTTGGCGAGTGCTTACTTACTAGGTGCCAGCAGTCCACCGACGGCCGTTCATGACTCACCTAATGCAATTCTCAACAAATCTAAAATGAAGTTACTATTGTTTCTGTTTTCCAGATGAGGAAAATGATCCTCAAAGAGATTTAATTATTTGCTTGAAGTCACCAGACTAACAAACAACAGAATCAGGGGTTTAGCAGCAACAGCTCAGCTCTAGTGCCTAAAATTGTACACATTGTTGTCAGAAAATTGTGTGATACGCAAAACCCCAACTGTGTCCACCTCACATAAAATCTTCAATGGCTGTCCTACACAATTAGGTTAAACTCTCCTCTCTGCAGCTCTAGAACTTCCACGTTTTAGTCAAAATCTACAGTTTTCACCTTATTACTTTTTTCCCCGTGCATAACAACTCCTAAGCAATCTCTCTAATTTTTCTGATATTCTGGCTCAGTGCCTATAGCTTCTTCTACCATGATTGTCACCCTGTTTATCTCATACGGAGTCTTTTAAGATTTTTGAAATAAAGTCTTAATGATTAAGATGAAGATTTTCCGGAGAAAATCTCGTAAGGCGGGCACTTTGTTGCTCGGCCCCACATTGCACTCGGTCTGTACACCACTTAGCGCCCTTAGCTTACTTTCATGGTAATCACGTGGGTGGGTGCTGTGCGATTTATCAGAGAGCAATTCTCCTAAAACTGGAATTTGGCCTCACTAGTCATTTCCACTTCTATTTTACATTGATTAATTAATTAACTAATTAATTGCATACTGAATTAAGCTGAGCTGACAGAGGTAAAGGAAAGGTGTTTGATATGGGAAATAACTAAACAGAGGCAAAGAGCAGCAGGGCCAAGGGAAATGGTGATGTTTAAAAGAGGATGGACTCAGACGCGGCACACGGGCTCCCAGGCAGGAAGGGCGAGGTCAGGCCTGCTGCCCTATCTCCGGGGAGCTGTGGGCAGGGTCATTTGTAGGCTGAAGGGAAAGTGCAATCATTGGGTGAAGCTTCCGGTATGTTTTGTGACAGTACAGTGAGTGTTAGGGCAGAGATGTTTTGAGGGAAATACAGAATATGTGAGACTCAGACTGCATGCCTCAGTTTTATAAATAAATCATTAACAGAGCCACCTTCTGGGGTTAAAGAAGAAACAACAAGGTAATGACTTAAAGAGAAGGAAACACATTTATAGTGTCTCCTATGGGAAAGGACATTCGAACCCAACAAAAATGGAGGAAAATACTGATCTGCAGCAAGGAGACTCAGCTGAAGGAAGGTCTAATAAGTTCTAGTGAAGCCAGTGAACGTGATTTTCTTATAACCACAATGCTTACATGTTAGAACAAGTATGAGACATTGTTATCATATAACACTATAAAATTGCATAGAAATGGTTAATATTGAATATACTTTTTAAATATAAAACTGCACACAGTCAATTTTGATGCTTTGTATCTCTCCATTCTGTGAAGTAGTGTATTTTAGAGGTAAGATATATATGTTTAGATATATTAATCAAATATATAATTAAGTTATATATTAATTAAACATAACATATACACATATTATTTAAATGCCAGATTACAGGTGAGAGGAGAGCATAACTAATAAAATGATACTTTTTCTAAGAAAATATTATGTTAATATTCAAATGCAGGTGCTTGTAATAATAAGTATATTTGACTAGGATGATAAGGATTCAAACAGCTCAATATGTTATAATTTTTCTAAAATAAAAAGTTATCTTCTTAATGATGACAACTTCTACCTGAATATGGATGCCTTTTTCATCTTCTATCTTCAAAGTCTTTCCCTTTTTCATTTTAACATGTGACATTTATATGTACTTTACTTTTTATAAAACTAGTTTTATATATTATATAATTAGCTCTTTTTTCTGAAGTAATACACACTCATGCATATAACAAACACTGATCAGAAGACGCTGCTCACCACTTCTGTTCACCACCAAATAAACAAGGTCTCTATACTATAACATTTATGCAACATCCTTTATATTTGAGATTAACTTCAGGCTCTCAACCCTTGCCCTCTTCTTTATCATGGCTCTAATTGGCTACAACGCTGCCTTGCCTCATCCTATTTTTAAGTAGGCAAATTAAGAAATGTTCTACTTTTGTTGCACAGTAAATCAGCCTAACATCAATCATATCTTAATCCTATTTTGACCCAAATTCTATTAAATATCTATCCCATTGCTTTTTTGCCTTTCATTCATTTGTTTAATTCTTCATTCATATTTATTGGTACATACGCTGACAGCCACCGAGCTAAGCCCTCATGAAACAAAGATATATGGGATCTTCTACCCCAAGGAGCGAAAAGAAGAGTCTAACTTCCATTTTCAGGGCCCATAACTTGCCTTCATGTTACGAACTTGCTTTCCCTATTTCCTCTTCAAACCCATGATGAGATTTTGTCAGATCTTAAGTTCACACTTGAGGTTCCACAATCCACCCATCACAAAATCCATCACTGGTCTGCACTGATGTGCTTATACGGTGTACATTATTACTCATTGGGATCTTCATCCTAGATATTCATCCTTGACCACCACCTGATGTCATTTTCTTGTCCTTTCTATTCACACAGAGTCAGAGCCCCAGCACTTTCCAAAAATCCTCCAAAAAAAATCCAGTAACCCCAGCAGTATTTTTAGACCCATTTCTCCAGGTCTGATTTGCTGGCATACTTTTTCATCCTTTTACTTTTAACCTATTCATTTCTCTGATTGTAAAGTGTGGTACTTGTAGAGAGCATATAGATGGCTCAATTTATGTTTTTTATCCAATCCGACATTCTCTGCCTTTTGAACAGAAGGCTTAATCCTTTCATATTTAGTGCTATTACAGATATGTTTGGGCTTACGCCTGACAGTTTACATTATGTTTACTATGTCTCTCATGACTTTTGTTCCTCTGACCCCTGTTTTTTGCTTTCTTTTGTACCCAGTGGTTATTTTAGTGGAAAATTTTAATTTCTTTGCTGACTTTTTGTTATATTTTTCAGTTATTTTTTAGTTCTAGGGCTTAGAACATACATCTTATCAAAATGTTCTTCAGATTGATACTTACTTGTAGTACGATACAGAACTTTACTCCTACATAACTCAATTTCTCACCCACCATTTTGTGTTATTACTTTATGCTAATGGTCTACATATGTTACAAATCCAACTATACATGATTTCAATGATTGCTTTATATAATCTTCATATCTCTTTAAAAAGTTAAAAAAGAAAATAATAAGAGTATATTTTAAATTTGTTATATTAAACTTTTCAGCAGGTCTCACATTATGAATTTTTTTAAATATAGAGAAATTATTGAAAAATTTTAAAATTAACGTTAACAGCAAATGTATTCATAAACTTATTAGAAGAAGAAATAAAGTACTTCTCTTGGATTCCTGAAACATTGCCAAATTGTCGCTCACCTATATCTTGTTATTCTTTATCAGGCTCTGAAGACATTTTAGTATCCAAAAAGAAATCATTATAGAAATAACAATTTTCTTGTTACTTTATATCATTAATAATTTTCTTATTTATCTCATAGAAACTAAAGAAACTAAACCACCTATTCTCGTTCTAGAAGTTTCTTTAAAGTATTTATCATCTAATTTTATCAAATTATTTTGCCTACAAACAGAACTCTGTTATAACCCTTATTCTTGATTTTATATAATGAAAATTACTTAATTAAAAACTGTCTGTTATGACGTTTTTATTGACTTTCTATCCTATCTATAATTATCTATAATCTTAGGTCTGCTGGTGATAAAATATTTAACAGTGGCTGAACCATTTTCCATTCCCAACAATGGTGCATAAGGGTTCCCCTTTCTCCATATCCTTGCCAGCACCTGTTGTTTGTTGACTTACTTATGATAGCCATTCTAACAGGTGTGAGATATCTCATTGTGGCTTTAATTTGCATTTCTCTGATGATTAGTGATGTTAATCATCTTTTCATATGTGTGTGGGCCCTTTCTATGTCCTCTTTGGAGAAGTGTCTATTCAGGTCCTTTACCCATTTTTTAATTGGGTGATCTTATTTTGGTGTTAAGGTTTGTAAGTTCTTTATAAACTTTGGATATTAACCCTTATTAGATGTATTGAGAATATGTTTTCCCATTCTGTGGGTTGTCTTTCTATTTTGCTGATGATTTCCTTTGCTGTGCAAAAACTTTTTAATTTGATGTAGTCCATTTATTTTTTCTTTTGTTTCTCTTGCCTGGGGATATATATCCAATAAAATATTGCCATGAACAATGTCCATTAAAAGTGGATCTGCCTTTCAACCCACCCAGATATCCTGCTTCTGGGAATATTTCCGAAGGAACTCAAAACACTAACTTGAAAGAACATAAGCACCCCTATGTTCACTGCAGCATTATTTACAATTACGAAGATATGGAAGCAGCCCAAGTGTCCATCAGTAGATGAGTGGATGAAACAACTATGTGACACATGCACAATGGAATACTACTCAACCATAAAAAATAATAAAATTTTACCTTTTGTGACAGTATGTCTGGATCTGGAAAACATTATGCTAAGTGAAATAAACCATTCAGAGAAAGACAAATACCATATGATTTCACTCATATGTAGAACCTAATGAACAAATGGAACCAACAAGGAAAATGGGGACAGATTCATAGATGGAGAGCAAGACAACAGCTCAGGGGGAGATGAGGGGAGGGTGTGGAGGGATTGGGCAAAAAGAAAAAAATACTCAAGGACATGGACAATAGTGTGGTGATTATTGTGGGGGGAGGGCATAAGGGGGCTAATAGTAATGGAAAAAATACAATAAAATAGAAAAGAAATTTAGTTCAATAAAAAAATACTTAAATCCTTTTTGTTTGTGCCCTCGTTTGCCTCTTGACTGGCTCTGAAAATATCTGAATTTTATCTTCATTTATGCCTACTATTTTTGCTAAATAATATAATACTGGATTCAAAGGTCTTCTTTCTTTCACAGCATTTTAATGATGCTGTACCACGAAGTCTGGCACCTGTAATTTATTTTGTTGCTTATTTGAAGTAATGAGTCTTTCTTCTGGCTGCTTTTTAAGACTTCTATCTTTCATTTTCAGCAATGTAAGCATAATATGCCTCGTTGCGTGTATAGTTATATGTCTTTAACCTGATATAGATTTATAAACTTCTTATATCTCTGAGTTGATATCTTTCTTTATATTTGAACCCTGTTGCCATTATTTCTTCAAATGGGTTCCATCGATTCCTTTTCATTTTTCCTTTTATGATTCCAATTACATAAACCATAGATCTTCTCAGCATACCTCACATATCTCCAGTGACCGTGTCATATGTCTCTCTTATACTTGTTCTATTTTTTTCCATATACTTTTCTTCTGTGGTTTATTTCAGGATTTTCTATGTCCTCTTATCATGTTCATTCATCCTGTCTTCTGTTGTATGAGATATGCAGTTTATCCCACCCTATGATTTCTTTATTTCTGACACATTTTTAGTTCTAGAATTTCTATTTTACTCTTATTATTCAACTCTGTTGAACTTTCACATCTCATATATTTTGGCCATATTTTACTCAAGTGTTCCTTTATTTCCTGTATTCAACATTTTTGTTGAATCATCATTTTTTTTTAACCTCTTCATAACTGAACTTTTCCCCCTGCTTCTTCATATACCTAGTGATTTTATTTTATGATGGATACTTTGGAGAGCTTTGAATTATTTTAATATATTATAAACAGTATTAAGTTTTGTTCTGGGATGTAGTTATATTGCCATCAGATCTCACTAATTCAGTCAAGGGTTGCTTTTAAGCCTTTTTTAGAGAGAGACAGTTTCGTTTTGCACATACTCCTAGAGAATGATACCTACTCTTATAGTATAGTATTTGATTGTACAGTATAGACTTATTTCAGTTTCAACTGAAAGCCTAGTATGTTTATCAAGGTCTGCTCATTCCGAAAGGGCTTAACCTCTGCTCTGCATCTAATAGATTCACCATTGTGGAGTCTCACAAATTTTTCTTTCCTTTCTAGCCTTTAATAGATGTTCTCTACTAGTTTGTCCAGTGAACCACCTGTGTACTAACAATTTAGGTGCCATTCAAAAGAGAAAGCTCTCAGTAAATTTTACAGAGATTTTTAGAGCTAACATTCTGAGGCCTCTGATACCTGCCTCCAACTTTCTTGGTATCCCTGTAACACAATTTCTGTTTTAATCCAGAGAATATTGCTAGGGATTTTTTTTTGGTGGGGTGGGGGCTATTTCCTTTAACTAGATTGCATAAAAATCCTCACAAAGTAAGATGGAAGGTATTCACTGTTAAACGTGCACTCTTCTTTATTCTAAGGATCATCAATTGCCATTAGTTACTGAATAGTCTTTCAAACAATTGTAAATATATAGCTTGAATAGTTATTTAGCATGCAAGGGTTTCAATACCATCCAACCTGTCATGGCTATAAATGAAAGTGGTTGCCTATTTTTCTGGGGTTGTGTCTTGCTCATTTATTCCATTCCTCCCAAGGATTTTTGCTCCTATACCTTATAACAGGTATTACAGAAGCCTTTTCCTGATACTAATGGTCTGAGTCATTTTCTCTTGTTGCCAGTCCACTGATGCTGTACATTAGCTACAGTTTTCTTCCAGTAAGTGCTCAAGTATTGTCTTTAGCTCTGCTTTTTCCACTGTTCTCTTTATCTCATATTATCATTCCCTATCCAATCCAGGGTATCAGTCTGAGCATCAGGGCCTATTTGCTCTGAATCCCTAAAATATGTTATTAAGTACTTTCTATTTACTGCTTTACAGTGAAAGCTTTTGGATATTTTAGAACTTAACTTAGAAAGCATAAACTTGACATACTTAAAATTGAAGCTAATAGCAAAACGTATAACCAGTGTGTCCATGACATAATTTAGATATGACACATATTTTAACTTCATTCATAAGAGACACTTAAGTCCATTTTGAAATTAAGAAATGGACAAAATAGAGGTTGTCTTGCTGGGGTATGAAAAATGAGTGGTAAATTAAGAATCCAGTATAGGTAACTCTTGGTAGATGTTGGTCTATGAAGTATAGGCAAGAAATAGGTCAATTACTAAAGTGTCAGGTCCTGAATGATTAATTAATAATTTTTCCACTCTTTAATCCAGTTAATATTTACAACATATCTACTACATATCAGGCATTGAGATATTATTTTTGTTTGTTTTTTATTTTCAGTTAGAGTTGTAATTTATTATATTAGTTTAAAGTATACAGTATACTGGTCAGATATTTATATAATTTATGAAGTGATCCCCAATAAGTCTAGTACCCACCAGACACCGTACATTGCTATTACAATATTAGTGAATAGTATCCCCTATGCTGTACTTTACATCCCTATGATTATTCTGTAAGAACCAATGTGTATTTCTTAATCTCATCACCTCTTTCACTTAGTGCCCTAACCCCATCCCATGTGGCAACCATCCAGGCACTGAGATATTGTGATGAAAAAGAAATCGACATAAGGGCTAGCCACTGTAGAAATTACTTTGAGTGGAAAGAGAAAGAAAATAAGCAAATAATAGAACATGAGATGGTCAGAAGTGCCATGGAGAAAAATAAAGAAAGGGAGATAGAAAGTATTGTAGAAAGGGGTGGTACAAATTTTTAATAGAGTGATCAGGGAAGACCTCACCGATAAAGTTACTTTTAAGCAAAGACTTAAAGGAAGAGAGAGCATGAGTCATACTGAGACCTGTGGGACACATGATTCCAATTGAGCAAATATTTAAAAATATCTAAATGCTGGTAAGAAAGAGCCAGTGCTAAGAAACAAATGCAAGACCTTAAAGAAGCAAGAAGATTGAGACAATGAGGTCCTTGAGGAGATCTAAATTGATGAGGAGCAATACAGAAATCTGATGAACTGATTGGACTTAGAGAGGAGAAGGGGCTGACTAAACATGTAGATTTGGTTTCATAATAATAACACTTATAGATCGCTTCCAATAATCCAAACACTTCTCTAAACTTTTTAAGGCATTGACTTACTTATTCCTCACAAAGCTTCCCTGAAGTAGGAGTTATTGTTCACATTTTACACGTGAAGAAACTGAAATCCTGAGGAGGAACTCGTTCAAGTTCACAAGCCAGCAAGTGTTGGGATCAGATGAAGACCCTGATATTCCAGAAATGATTAAACTTTTCAATGAATGTAATATAGAGAGGAGAGTAATATTGTGAGGGATAACATTTTAGTGAAGAAGGACCTGCAACGGGAAGACATGAGAAAGAGGGCCTTGCACAGGACCTGACAGATGGCGAACTATGCCTGGGCAGGGCCAAGCCAGAGGAAACTCTGCTGGAGGTCACAGTGGTCCTGAGAAGCAGGGCCTTACAAGTACACATTAAATTTTACCACTGTTGTTCATCAAGTTATCTGTTCCCTTCTAAACAAAACAAATGACTTCTACAGCTGTAGACTGACTTATAGAAATGAAGCGTCATTTAAACAATATTTCTGTGTATTTATTTGAGATATAAAAATGGTTTAAATACATTCTCTGCAACCAAGATTTTAGGATGTGAAGATACTATATAAATAAAGTGCACATAAAATAAAAATTGGATTAGAACCTGAATTAATTGATGGTTCACTAAGCAATAAAGTGAATTAAGTATTGATCCTGAATACTTTCACAATAAAAAACTAATTCACGTCTGAATTTGATGTGGAGTATGCCTCACATAAAAAGCCATAGTTTATAAAGAGAGATAACATAAAGATTAATAGAAGTAATTTTTAGTTTAATGAGTGCTAAATAGGCACCAGTTGGTTGAGATAGGAAGCTCATAAAAAATGTAACGAAAGATTGATAACATTTTCAGGTTGAGGAGATCAGGACTGGTCAAAAGAGATTTATGAAAAACAACCATATTTACATTATTTTGTACTTTGCTATGACTTCCACTAGCCTAAGACAGTGACAGTGTTAGAAACCAGGAAATGAATCATCTTGAAATCCACATTGAACAATTAGAAAATATAAAGGTGGGAAATGACGTGATGAGATTTGAATGAACAAGATGCTCAATGTCACTAATCATCAGAGAGATGCAAATTAAAACCACAATGAGATACTACCTCACACTGGTCAGAATGACCATCATTAGCAAATAAACAAACAACAAGTGCTGGAGAGGAGATGGAGAAAAGGGAACCCTAGTGCACTGCTGGTGGGAGTGCAGACTGGTGCAACCACTGTGGAAAACAGTATGGAATTTCCTCAAAAAACTGAAAATTGAACTGTCATTTGATCCAGTGATCTCATTTCTGGGAATGTATCCTAAGAATCCTGAAACACCAATCAAGAAGAATATATGTGCCCTTGTGTTCATAGCAGTATTATTTACAATAGTCAAGACCTGGAAATAGCCCAAGTTCCCATCAGTAAAAAGGTGAATAAAGAGTGAGTCCAGTGTAATTCCTTAGTCCTACCTTTCCAAGTCGCCTCAGGTCATATGACTTCTCAAGGACATCTTTTCAACTTGAACCTCTCCTGAGTTTTAGTAAACACTTTTGTCCTATGCCGAAAGCCATTAGGGTTAGTAACAGCTCTGCAGCTATTAGCCTAGGATTGTTATATTGTTTGTTGTGGACTCCCTACATGCCACCAAACCTCTGTAAATACTTCATTTGAATATAAATATTTCTTAATTTTTTCTAATTTGTTTGTCACCCACTTCTGTTTGGATGCTGACCAAAGCAATAGAATTTAGCTTTCCACCAAAGGGGAGAAATGGGAACTAGATTAATTTTCCTGCTGAAACAATAAAAAACAGTGGACAACAGATAAAAATGCACAATGGTCCCTCAGAGATAAGAAACGGAAAAGGTGAGCTCTATGATTACTCCTCACTTCGCTGTGAGGAAGCTTCCAACCCAGGCTACAAGGACAGCACCCATGGAGATGGAGGTGACAGTGCAGAGAGATCAAGGAAACTAGAATTTACAAGACAAAGTACAAAGACGGAGAGCTGCACACAGAGAGAACTTCAGAAATCTGCAGAGAACTCCCCTCTAGTATTTGACAAAGAATGATTAGCTTATGGATGTGAGGAAACTACCCAGGGCCTGGGGAAGGAACCATCTGGAAGTTGTAAAGGTAACAGTGTCCAGCATCCAGAAGGGCCAGAAATAGTTGTTCCAACCTACCACATTGGAAAAAAAAAACACCCTCATAATTTAAAAGATAGTGGGGAGGGTACTCAGGTAGTCTTGCCCTAGTAATGAAAAGTATGCAGCTCTAAATTTCATAATGCTTCAAAAATACCTAACAAATCATAGAAAAATAAATAAATAAGGAAGGGAAGGGGTTGAAAGAAAAAGAATATGGAAAAGCAGAAATAACCAGCAAGAATACATATATAATTATATTAAATATAAATGCTATAAATTATTCCAATCCAAAGAGTTTGTCAGAGAGAATAAAATCATAAGACCCCACTTTATACTATCTGCAAGTAATCCAACTTTTTTTTAAATGCCAAAAATAAAAAGTTGGAAAAAGATAAAATATGAAAACCTTAATCATAAAATTCTAAAGTGGCAATATTACATAAGATGGAAAACATTAAGGGAAAAAGAGAAAAATTTAATTATGATAAGTCAAATTATCAACAGGCTATAAAAATCCTAAATGTGTATGTATTTAAGAACTGAGCATTAAAATACCTGAATAAAAATTTATAGAACTTAAAAAATGAATAGAAAAGTCCATAATTTCAACTATCTTCT
>PVJD01005939.1:0-106220 GCA_004026545.1 Mormoops blainvillei
TTCTTTCTTTCTTTCTTTCTTTCTTTCTTTCTTTCTTTCTTTCTTTCTTTCTTTCTTCTTTCTTTCTTCTCTCTTTTGCATCTAGCTATCCAGTTTCCCAAACACTGTTTATTGAAAGATAATCTTTATTCCATGCACATTCTAAGCTCCTTTGTCGTAGATTAATTGACTCTATAAGGGTGGGTTTATTTCTTGGCTCTCTATTCTGTTCCATTGATCTATTTTTAGCCAGATGATACAGGGACTCCTCTTCTCAATGCAGGTTTCCAGGGCTGGGGAGATGGGTGTGAGGCTGAGACCCCTTGTTTCACAGGGATCACCTTTGTGGTTTTGATATCCCTACCACTTGCAGGTTGCTGGTTCTAGAATATGGGCCCTGACTACATCTTATTTCTGGCCCTCCTATCCATCACTATGAGGCTTTTTCTTTATATCTTTAGTTGTATAAAAATGTTCTGCAAGTCTTCAGGTTATTCTCAGCAATAGTTGTTCTATAAGTAGTTGAAGTTTGAGACTCAGGCAACATGATACAATCACTAGTAGTGTGATAGATATAACACCTTAGACCAAAACCTTGAGCTTCTTGGGCAGGAAGCAAGGTAGGTGTCTATGACATAGATTAGAAGTAGAAATGCAAATTCTGGGGTACTCCTCACCCATGGAATATGTGTAGCTGTAACAGAGTCAGAATGGAGTCCTCTTAACCGCAAGAACTTGTTTAAGGGTCCTTTTGCTCAAGGCTAAGGTGCTAACACATCCAAATAAATTTAAGTTCCTGAGACCATGACGGCCTTAAAGTTCCCCACAACTTGGCGAAAATTTAATGAAGAGTCTTCTAAGCTAGGCTTCAGACTTCTATTTTCTCAGAACATTTGCTTCAGAATACTTGTAAATGCGAATTATTTCTGTTCCCATCTGAAATGTAAATCTTCTTTCAGCTTGTTTTACACCCCCAAAATATCTTTCTCAAGGGCCTGGGAGCTATCCCTTTAAAATGCAAAAATCTGAAGAGACAGAGCTTCTTTCTCCCAGGCTCTGTGAGAGGGTATGAGCCTAATATCAATAAACAATAATTTATAAACACAAATGGCTTAATCACAAGGATCTACCTGACCCCTAACATACTCCAGTGTTTTTCCATGTAAAAATTCTGCTTTCTTTGTTTCAGTGTTGAGTCTAATGTTCAGTATTGCAAGTAGTCTTGAATATAGTCTTCCTCATCTGTTTAATCCTGTCTGGTGTGATTTTTGACCCCACCACTTGAACGTATATAAGAAAAGGAGAAAATCATAAGGACTGTATTTGAAAACCCAAGACAGACCACTTTCTTCTAAAAGAGTCCACACAAATCAAACAAAGTAGTTGTCTAAGTCAACCGGATTTCTTATATACCTGGGCTTGGTTCCTTGTCTTGACTCAGCTGTTAAAAATCATCAGTTGTAAAAGTTAAGCAGTATGTAAAGGAAATCTTTCTCCCCCCTTTCTAATGTGAACTTACCAGGTCAGTTCTCATCATTTTGAAAAGTCCAGTAACTGTCTAGGAGTCTCGGGACCCAGAGCTCAGTTTTTACCTTCAGGTTCTCTGTGCCCTTAGGTCCCTGCTACCTCTCAGGCTCAGGTTCATTAGGGGAAACTCTGTTCCTTTGGTCTCTCATCTGGGAAGGTGGCGCCCTAGAGTCAGTTGGCTGTGAGGAGAAAGAGAAGAAAAGAAGGGACCCCTGAGTAGAAAAGAACCCAAGTATGGGTGTAAGTCAATTTATTACGTTTTAACATTATAGTGTATGATATATGGGCTTCAGTCTCCAAATATTTAGGGATAGGACCAAACATTTAGTTATGCTTGAAATATTAAGACCTAGATTAAATAATCTACACTACTTATGCCTCTATTTGAAAGAAAAATAAACAAACATAGCTGACAACTTTGAAATGCAATTGAGTTCTCACATCTGCTAAAGGCTATTGATAATTTCAAGAGAAAGTCCTTTGTCTGATGACCTGTTGTCAACTCCTTACTCACCTGGGTTAAATACCTTTATAACCATAACAATATTCCACAAAGTTTGTTTGAACCCAAAGGAAAGTCTGTAATCGACTCAAGTCGCCAGTGATCCAACATGATCTGGAACTTCAGCCTACAGCTTATGAATCCACTGTTGTATAACTGATTTTGAGAAGTTAATGGTATTTTGAAACAATATTGTGCATGTGTACAGTAGTATAGCTAATTATATACTTTTATTTGGTTTTGCTATTTATTCAATACTTTATTAAAAATATTTACTGAGCACCCACTCTATATTACGCAAGCACCATAGTATATACTGTGTTCAAAACTGAAAAAGCCTGTAAATTTTCATAGGAATTATACCACTTGGGAGCATGTATTCTAAAAATATCATACTATATTCCTAAGCCATAGTTTATTTTCTGATGAGTATTTATATATGCTCTATATGGAGACTTAAAACTCATGCATATGAAGTTTCTTTTCCTATCCTGGGGTATTCAATTTTATAAATGTAAATATACAGGTGAGAATAGCCTACTTTATAACAAACATACAGGAAGCAAGATCCTTAGAAATCTGAGTTCCCTACTATATTCCAAAAGGCCATGAGAGCATACTTCTTTTTCATAGGCATTAAACACAAAATTTTTAAAAGAAAGATAACCAATCCTATTCTTGGAAAGAAAAAGGTCCCCTCATGCAAAACCATGTATGGTTTGACTGTGGGTTTTTAGTTTTGTGCAACTTGATGCTAACTAGACCAATGGATAGTTAAATTAAATTGAATGCTAACAAAATAATAACTTCTAGAATTTTGTTAAATTCAGTGGTCAGTGAAACAGATTTGAGGATGATTAATTTGAAAGTCATGAGGAGAATTATTTTTGACCCATTCTATTTATGCAAGAGTTATTACATTAAGGTAGCTGTCATCAATTAAATTATTAAAAGTTTTCACAGTAAAGTTTTATACATCAAAATTATTCTTAACATCACCAAAAGAAAAAAAAAAAGTCTCATAAAGGTAAGTTTTAAAGGAATTCAGAAAATACCCTGAATAACAGTCTCCTAATGATTTTGAAGTACATAGCAAGTGTGTCTTAATTTTAAAATTGTCAGTCTTAATTACACAATTAATAAAGCATTTTAAGTACCCTTTGGAGAAAGGGTTTGTAAACATTATAGATTTTCACAAGGGTGACACTCTATTATAGTTTAATTACTTTGGAGATGTTTATAGACAGAGCTCCCCTGAAGCTAAGCCTCAGCGCAGTAGAGAAGGACCTGAAACCCTCCCATCAAGATCCCCTCTGTGAACATAGAGATGAAATAAACACATGAGATCTAAGATTGTGGAGCTCACAAAGACATTTCCCAGGTGGCTTATGTCTCTATCGCACATAATCTGCATTTCTAGTTATAACGGCTTCTTCTACCACCACCCAAACCCTTTCCAATTAAAACTGTGTGTTTTAGAAATGGGAGGTTTTAAGGTTAAACAGTTTATTTCTGATGTAATATTTTTAAAAACTCCTTATTTTTTTGGTTTATAGAGCAAGTTTCTTTTTTTTTATTATTATTATTCAATTACAGGTGTCCCAAGTTTCCCCCCATTACTCTCCCCTGTCCTGCCCCCACTTAATCAATCCCCACCCAGCTGTCTATTATCATGGCTTCTTCAGCAAGTTTCTTTTGTTCAAGAAAAAAATAGAATCGAGTAGATCTATTTTTAACAATATATTAACAGTTTTACTTAATACATCCATATTGGTTCTACAACAAATACATTTATTTCTGCAAAAGTAAACAATTCTGGTTATCTCTAGGGATTGGGAATGAGGTAGAGGGGATAGAGTTAGAGAAGGCAGGCTTCTCTGAACATAACTCTTTACAATGTTAGACTTTTAAAACTTTTTAAAACTTTTTTTCACTTTTTTTATTGTTGCTCAAGTACAGTTGTCTCCATTTTCCTGCCACCACTTTTCCCCGCCCTACCCACCCCCACCTCTCACCCTCTAACCTACCCCCTTTGCCTTTGTCTATGGGTCCTTTATACGTATTCCTTGATGACCTTTCCCCTTCTTACCTCCATTATCCCTCTCACCCCTCCCCTCTGGTTACTGTCAGTTTGTTCTTTATAATCAAAGTCTCTGGTTATATTTTGTTCACTTGTTTGTGTTGTTGATTAGGTTCCACTTATAGGTGAGATCATATGGTATTTGTCTTTCACTGCCTGGCTTATTTCACTGAGCATAATGCTCTCCAGTTCCATCCATGCTGTCTCAAAGGGTAGAAGCTCCTTCTTTCTGCTGTGTAGTATTCCATTGTGTAAATGTACCATCGTTTTTTGAGCCACTCATTTATTGACAGGCACATAGGTTGCTTCTAGCACTTGGCTATTGTAAATTGTTTCACTGAAAAATTTATTGAAAGCATCTGGGAGCAGAGACTGGATTGTTTTGTGTTTTTTTTAAGAAAAGCGTGAGGTCTGTTGTCCTGGGGGGGGAAATTGTTTTTTGCATGCCTGATCCTGTAGGAATACTTGCTTTAATCTGCTTCAGTTTTTCAAGGGCATCAGATGAAAAGCCTAACTCTCCACACCTGAAATGTGATGCTCAGCTCTGTTGATGAGGATGAATCTAACCTGCATTTGCCTGCTTTTTATCACTCCCCTGTTAGTTTCCTGTCTCCTTCTCCTGAATAGTCTTTTGCCAGGATCGTAAGTACCAGAGCTGGTGGGTTCAGTGCAGTGGAGCAGGGAGCATGCGATGATGTTCAAGAGCATTCTTAGATATGTTGCTGGCTCAGGACAGAGCTGATAAAATAGAATCTCCTGGGAAGATCACAGACAATTAGATCTTAGGACAGTCTTATAAATAAAAACATAAATAAGATAAACTTTATTCAACCTCTTAAGTTACCAAAAAACAATATTTAAATCAGCAATTATCCTGATATCACTCAAATTACTTAGCATATTCTATAATATGAAAAATCACTTCAATTAAAATTAACATAATCCACTTTAGAAATATCTATAAATGTCACTCTCAGTTGGTAGACAAATATACATGTTTTTCTTAGTTTATAGGTAGATTGCTTTAGTCAATAAAAAACTAACTTTACTGATATTTATTTGGAATATTTTAATGAATTAATTTTTGTAATTTTATAGTTGAAATTAAGCACATTCATTCTTATAGAATGTACAGGACTGAAAATTCTGTGTAAGGTGACATAAACAAATAAAATTGCATAATAAATATGTGTATTTAAAATGTACATAAAAAATATACCCGGATGTGTTTATTGAAGAATTAACTTCAAGTGATGTTTTATATTTCAGAATGGACAAGTGAGGAAAGATTTCTCTAACCTTTGTTACTCTATTAGGAACGACCATCTGAATATCCCCAGGATAAATTAAGCTGGAAATGTCAGAAGACCAAGGGGCAGCCAGCGGAATATTATGTAATCACGGGTGAAATGTTAATCAAGGCAGTTCTGTAGTGAAGGTACTTGGTGATTGGGAGGATAAGGCAAAAGCATAAGGCGGATGGCTGGTAAGCAGGAAAATTTTATTTTTGAATGGAAAACTAATACTAATATTGATAAATTAATTAACTAACCATTTAATCTCAGCAAAAGCATTGTTAATATTTTACATGTATTATCTAATTTAATTCTCATGGAAAAATCTAATTAAAACAAACAACTAAAGAAACTAAGACTGAGAGAATTTAAGTAAAGCGTGTATGTTCCCAGAATTGTTTTGAAAACAATATTCATTTTATTTCATTATTTTTACCCACTAGTTTTTTCATTGAATTTATTGGGGTGACACTAGCTAGCTAAGTTATACAGGTCTTATGTGAACAATTGTACAACCCATCATCTATAGACAGTATTTATTTTGGATTAATTACCTAGCTTGTGATCACAACTGTGATATTCTATTCCTTCCCTATGGAATATATTGAATGGCACTATCTCCTGTTGTATGAAATAATTTGCTATTACTGTATATTTCTGGTGTCTTGATGGAGAAAAGTAGAATATAATCCCAGCTATTTAATATCTAGAATTTTTTACAATTTGGAAAATTTAATTTGTACTAACAATTTAAATTCAACTCAACATATCCTTTCCCTACCTTTTTCCTGCTGCGAATGTGGTGTAATCCAGTTCTGCCTACTCATCACATGAATTCCTGCAGCTGAAAATGGCTAGAGAAATAAACACAAGATTATGCCTAATGGTCACCCTTTAAACTTAACATGACGAAATGCAAGATGACACTGACTGGCAATCATGGCAGTATACTAGTCCATTGCTACCCTACTCTCCAAGGTAATTTTGTACCCTCCATTTTTATTTTCTCCTTTCTTCAAACTTCATCATTTTTTATTCTCATCCTGTTACTCAGCTGATACTTTTGGTTTCTTATTCCAAAGTGGAAAAAATGCATACAGTATTTAGATTGGGGTTGTCTCAAAGGATCACTACCACATATACCAGTTCACTGCTATTTGCATTCATCTAACTTCCCATTAATTACTATGATGAATTGTCAAAGCTCTTATCCAAAGCAATCCTTCCATTTTTGCACAAGATCCAATACTATTCTTTGTTTTTAATGCAACACATCAGCGATTTTCCTCACTCTCCCACATCAGGAATTTTCTCCCTGCTTCCTGGATCAATAGAATCATATACAAAACAGTTTTGACTTCTTTTTCTTAATTTTTTAAAAAAATCAAATTTAGAGAGAGATGAAAGGGGAGAGAGAGAAGGAGGGAGACATTGATTTGTTGTCATACGTGTTTATGCATTCATTGGTTGATTCTTGTATGTGTCCTGACCGGAAATCAAACTTGCAACCTTGGCATATTGGATGACACTCTAACCAACTGAGCTACAGGGCTAGGGTACACTAGCAATGATTGATGAAATAATAGATACAGGAATAAAGCAACTGTCTCTCTCTCTCTCTCTTAAATATATATATTATATTTGAAACAAAAATTTGCATTAAAGAAAAAATGCCTTTATATCTTTCTATATATAGTCCATGTACGTTTTTATGATCAATGGTCTGTTTAACAAAAAGTATGTGGTCTGGACTAATGTTGTTATAATTATTATTATTATTGTTTTTGTTGAACATGAACTGCTTTGCTGTGGCCATCAATACTCACTTTATTCATTAGACTGAGAAACTATGACATCCTTCACAATTGACAACTAAAGATAGAAGTTTGAAACATGTACATAACTCATCTCTTTAGTTAAATCTAACCTAAAAGTAAATGCTGGAAACACCTGCATTTCTAAAGAAATTTACCAGTACAATGAAGTTTAACTGCAATTGCTGGATGCCTCTAAATTGGATTGTACCTAACTGAGGACTAGAGAATGATTTTTTAAATACTTCTACTAAAATTATTCCCAAACTCCAAGGTTTCTAAAGGAATTAGATGGTACTTCAGTCCAAAATAATTTCCTTAGTGATTTTTGAAACCACCTGCTACTATAGTTCAGTTTGTTTATTTTCCTTCATTTTTATTCCAGAAAGGGAGATGCCAGTCATTGTCATTGCAACGTAGCCACTAAGTACATATTTAACATACTATGCCCTGCTGTAAACTTTGCTGATGATACTTGTTTACTTCTGCTTCCTCTTTCAAGATAACTAGGCCTGGCATACCTTCTACTGAAATACATATTATACATAGTATAGTATGAAAACCCAGGGACTGCCAAGTGAGCATCTGAACTGAGATGTAAGCTCTGGAAAAGCTGGAAGAGATATAGCATCTGGTGTGATAGAGCTGAGAAATGACATGGCTGTCATAAAAGCCAAATGTGGGAAGGGCCAGCAGTGAGTGTGAGAGAGCTATCTAGAATGTTTGCTGTAGAAAAGTATGAGATTTTGTGAGAAGATTGGTCATAAAAATGAAATAGGCTAATTTATGAGAAGAATGGTGTTTCTAAAGAATGAAAATATCTACTGTCTAAAATTTTATAACGATCATAGTTGGTGAGACATTTTTCAGTGTCATGAAATTAGAAGCAGCTACTCTTACAGGTAATAACAAATCCTGACCATAGTATGTCAAACAGACTTCCTAGATACTAAAAATTATTGTGGTCATGAAGAACTGCAACTGTCCAGGTATGAAAGGATCCTTTCTTAGGAGCGAGGACATTTAAATTGTTGCTTTTTAATATATTACCATCACCAAAGATGGTTGTTTATGTCAGATGGTAAAGTTTGCTTAGCAAACTTTAAATTTTTACTATATGGGGGAAAATGCTCAACAATCTCAATTTTAGTCATTGTTTTTCAACAACCCTTTGTTTTCAGTGTTTCAAGATAGCATAAGGTTGTATTAGTCATATAAAATGGAGTATCTGTTACCATGATAAAACTGAGAACATGATAATTAAAATTAAATAGTTTGTGAAATAAAATTCCTTTCATTAGTTAGATGTAATTATATTTTTTTAAAGGAAAAGATTGTACTGAGGTTAGAGGGATAAAACTGAGTTACAATAAAATGGTTAAAAATTTTATTCTTATAAAGGACATTAAATTTAGCAGAATGTTCTATTAATGTTGATCTTTATTGTTTGTTATGAAACAAATAAATGCATTTACCCAGGTGAGTAATTAATTCCTAGTTTATCTACTTAACATAAATATATTGAGCAACTAATGTATGTCATTGGCAGATATGGCAATGAATGTACATGACAAAAATCCCTGCCCTCAGAGATTTTATAATATGGTAATTATACATTAATTGCATTTAATTAGTTATATATTACATTAAATATTAATAACATGACTTCTTTGGCTTTAGATTATAAGATCTATGAAAATTATTGTTGAGAAATTTCCATCACCCCCAAATATTTTATATCTTGGTTGTGATGGTGGTTCTTTGGTTGTGTATGTATAGTTGTCAAAAGGCATCAAAATACACAATTAAAATTTATAATTAAACTGGGCAATCCAAATTGTAGAATTAAACGTATTATATGTACATCATATTTTGATGCGATATTTTAATTTACATATTATAGCAATTACTTATATGTATGCACCTAAATTTCCCAGAGTATTTTTTATGGGGAAATAAAAAGAGACATAAAGAAGAGTGAGTAGGAGGTGTGGTTTAATAAATTTTGGAAATTATAGGTCAAGATCAGTATATTGTTGTATTTTAGGAATATCATTTTGATTTAAAACAAGGTTATTTCATAACTGTATGCCCTTCAGATCTCAAGGATGACACTACTGAAGTCACTAATAGATGACATCGATAAGGCTTTTTATGAGCTTTTTATGAAATAACGATTTATATAAAAATAACATAATATTGCCCTGTTATAGTGACATTTACCTTTCTTTGAAGCTTTTGTTTTAGCAATGCTTTGTAAAGAGATTTTTCTTACAAAGGAATGAAAAATAATAAAAATGTCTTCTGAATACCTGACACTTATTAAGTCCTATTATATCCTTTAGAATAACGCAAAAGCACATGACCTACCAATGATTAATGGCCGCATAAGTTCAAAATAATATTTAGAAATGAACCCTTTGAAAGTAGTTAGCTAAACCTGTGCCACAATTTCTAAGTGGTAGGGATTAAGAGAGTGTCAGGTTAGAAAAGCAGAAATATAGAGCCTGTTGACCTATTTTTGACTGATTCAAATAGACTGATATTTGCCCAGAAACAGAATATTAGGATTATCCTGAGATCAGAATATTCAATTGTCACACTGCTAAAAAATAAAGTAAGAAGGAAAATAAGCTTCTGTTGTTTAAGATTGTTTTAAATAGTAGAGTGAGGCCTTTAAGTCCCAATTTGGAAAAGTGAAGGCAGCACTATGAAGGTCATGGTAGAAAAGAGAGAAGAAAGTCAGTATGAGTAACTTAAAAAAATTGCCAAAATATGGATAATTATGATTTCTAATAAGACTAATCTCTTATCATAGCTCTGTCCCCATATAGTTGGGCTTTCTCTTTTGAATTCTTTTTTTCCCCTATTCTTCTATCCCTATGTCTTATCCTATAAACATGGACTTAGACCTCAGAATTCAGTTCATGTTTATCTCCCCCAGTAAGACTTCTTGGCTCCAACCTCTAACTCTGTGTCAAAGTACCCTATTATGCTGTGTTCTCATGATATACTGTGTGTGTTCCTTGCCCAAGATAGTTATTACATGGTATTGAAGTTTTTCTCTTTACTAATTTGTGTCCATCACTAACAAAGAGCTCCTTAATAAAGAATTGTCTGAAAAGCAACTTCTAGAAATACTTTTCTCATATTGTCTATCATACCATGCTGTTAGGCTATTTTTAAGCATATTGTAATTTGCCACTTATTAATTTTCTTTCACTTATTTTACATTATAATTCTCATGACTGGAGACCTTCCTTCCTTGTTGTTCTGTTCCCAGTGTTTCAATTAGTGCTTGGACTATAGTACACACTCAAATATCTGCAGAATAAATGAATACATCTTTTTTTTATCACTATTGTCCCTCAGACACCATCTTATTTAAAACATAGTAGATATGTTAATAAGAAAAAGACTTATATGAAATAGTATAAAGTAAAAATGGGCATTATTGTTAAAATGTGAAATTAATCTATTTGGATATGCAAATTAACAATACAGGCAGAGAATAACCTTATATCTGAGTACTAGATTGTATTTTTTATTTTTATCTAAATTTTATGTACCAGTGCCTGATTTCCCCATTACAAAAGAAACTGAATTTTATAGATGTCTTCTACCAAAATCATAGAGAAAAGCAATTGTGAAAAACATTAAGCTATGAGATCTGTCTGGAAAAACGTCCAACCATGGTTAATACAATAAGAACATTTTGAGCAACGTCAATGTAACCTGGCAACCAAGGAGAATGGGCTGGAAAGTGCATGCATGAACAATGAATGGATGGTACTAGTCAGTGGGGGCAGTAGACCACATTGAGTATGTTTCCTTGTGGCCCTCGCATTCTAAATGACTGAACTAGTAGAGCAAGGAATCTGCATCAACTTTTGCATTCGGCTTGAACATTCCTCCGCAGAAACTATTTGGGTGTTTCAGAAGACCACATCTATGGGCAACCGGTGACTGGCAGCTTCATCACAACAATTCAACAATGTGCCCACTCATGCGTCAAATCTCATGATGGCAAAACACCAAATCACCCAGGTGACTCAGCCCCCCTACAGCCAAGATTTGACACCCTGAGACTTCTGGCTTTTACCAAAACTAAAATCATTTTTGAAAGGGAAGAGATTTTAGACCATTGATGAGATTCACGATAATATGACAGGGCAGCTGATGGCAATTGAGAGAACTGTGTGAGGTTTTAAGGTGCCTACTTTGAAGAGGACTGAAGTGTCATTGTCCTATGTACACAATTTCTTGTGTTCAATAAATGTCTAGTTTTCATAGTACATGGCTGGATACTTTCTGGACGGACCATTAAAATTATTTTTCCAATCACATATTAAAAATGAATAAATTAGGGTCACTGATATGATAAGGTTTGTTCAAAGTGAAAATCTAGTTAATAGCAGAACCAAAAAAATAACATGTATTTGCCAAATATTGTTATTAAGAAATTTTATACACACATGCAATATATAAATAAACATATACTTAGTGTATTGCGTGTTTTGACTTATAGTGAAGGGCATATTTACTTAGTTTGTATGTGTGCTGACAGGATTTATGTGGAAGGCCAGAAAGGATAGACCAGAGCAAAACTTAATCAGCGGCTCAGGTTTTTGCTATAATTGAATAGTTCTCACATATATCCCCAGATAGTTGGTTATAAAAGCCAAATAAAGAAAAGGGAAAGGTCGTAAGGAAATAAGAATAAAAGAGTAAGGACATAAAGGAAAATAGGTAATAAAAGAATGACCATGGAAAATGTGTCGAAGATAGAATTGACTATATGAGAAAAGGGACACAGTCTCTGCCAAAAAATCAGCAATCATCTCACCAAATTATGAGCCACTGTCTGAATCAGTATGTTTACGTTCTCTTCTCTCTGATCCAGAGGTTATTCCTGCCTGAGCTCAGTAAAACCACAGCGACTGCTACAGCCGTTATGTGTCGTATTGGTGAATATGTTTGTAGAGTTCCCCAGCTGTGAATTTCACATCATCGTAGGGAGACCCCGAAGGACTTCACACAGTACCATAGTTAGATGAGTGGATATTTAAGATGTTTGCTATTTTCTTGTTATTTAAATACATTTGAGATAGGTATTTCTGCACAAACGTCCCTGATGAATTTCTGAAAATTAAGATATTTTTAGAAATTACAATAAAAGTATGAATTTTTTCCCTTTGAAATGTTTTATAATCCTTATTATCCTCTCTAGATCAATCTATGTAATATTATAGGTTCAAAATTAAAAGAAATAATTATTATAACAGGATCTTTATGGTTTAAATATTTTCTTTTTCTTTTAAATACTTTTAGATAAATGCAATATTGCATTACATTTTCACTGAATCAGAAATATTTGGATGGTAAATTTGATATATTTCATGGGTTTCTTTTTCCCTCTCTAAGTTCTTTTAGCCTAAATTTGTTATACTGATAACTTAAAAGGAATAAAAGAAAAAACAATGTCTTCTAAGTACATGATAAAGAACACACAAAAAAGATTGTAAAGGTATTTTAAGTTGTGCAAGAGTGAATATGCATATGGATTTTTAAAAAATTCGGTATAGTTTATATTTCTACATAATTTTAATCCCAGATAATTATTAATAAGTACTTTTATGGATATTATTTCTTTTTATTTTTAAAAAATCTTATTTTATTTATTTTTTAAAGAGAGGGGAAGGGAGGGAGAAAGAGAGGGAAAGACACATCAATGTGTGGTTGCCTCTCTTGCACACACCACTGGGGACCAGGCCTACAACCCAGGCATGTGCCCTGACTGGGAATCAAACCAGTGACCCTTTGGTTTGCAGGCCGGTGTTCAATCCACTGAGCCACACTAGCTAAGGCTATTTCTAGTAGCTACTTAATTCCTTCAGAAGAACATACCATAAGTCAGATAAAGACTTTCATATTGCACAACTGAAGAAAAGAATATATACAATATGCACAACAAAGTATATACATAGCAGCTTTTAGTGAGTTATGGGGGTTTGTTATTGCTAATTTCCTTTAATATTTTAATGTATTTATTGTTGAGAAATTACATCTGTGTATTTAAAACATTAAAATATAGTCAAAATAATTTTAAATAGAGTTCATTGATATTTCCACATGAAACAAATTAATATTAAATATTACTAAATTTTAGAAGGGAAGAAAAGGAAGCAGGGCTCACATTTGGGATTAAAGTGCTAAATTTTAATAGAGAAAACGTTTTTTTTTAAAGTATGTGGCAAAAAGCTTTTGAATTAACTTGACGGACCCTGAGGATGGGTGAAACAGAGCATTGAATAAATCGTCTCAAACAAAATATCAACACTCAGGAAGATTATTTCCATGCTCTATTTCTTTCAGTTTGTTGCCGCAGTCTATCATTGAAATACAGATATAGTAGTTACTCCCGAATGAACTGGCTAAAATGTGTCTAACTCAAAAAATAATTGTATTAAAACTGAATTATTTCTGGCTTATTATTAATGTCAAGTGGTCAAACTTTCACAATTCTAATATACTAATGGGGAATGAAAGATATAGTTTATATGTGTTAATCACTTCTTACATGGTTTAAACAGTTAAAATCTTTAAACTGACCAAACATTCTAAATGACTGGGAAAAATCCACAATATTTGACTAACAGCAAAAGTTCAGTATCACTTTTTATAATTTATATAGCATATAAACATATGCATATAGAATTGGCATTTTTAGGAGTGGAATATTTCAGGAAAAAGTTGTGGTGGATGAAATGGTCAACAAATAAAATGTGTGACCATAAATATTTTACATCTTCTCCTTCCAGTTGTTATTTTCCAAAAATTACCAGAAAAAGACTTACAGTGTGCTCAATTTATTTTATTGTATAAATATTTATCTTTTGTAAAATACCACCTGATTGTTTTTCAGTGACACCTCTTTTTCCCCACTCTTGTGATATTTCCTGCCATTGTCAAGGATAACAAAACTGATACCCCAGCTGGAGAGTTGTTTCTATGTTATTTCAACAGCACAGTAATTTTGATCTGTCTAGACACTTAAATCCAATTCCACCTATTATTAGGCATATACTTTGACAAGTTGCAGTTTTAGGTGTAGAGCCTCTCATAGAGCAATCACCCATACATGCACCTTTATGAGTCACTGATACATTGCAGCCATTACAGTGCCCTTCAGTTAATCCGCACATGATTTCAGAGGTGCGGTCTCATAGTACGAATGCCCTTATTTGTGTGAAATGTGAAGTGATAGCCCCATGGGTCCCTCTAATATTGTTAGACATTTAAAAAATCTGTGTAACCTGTAACCATGGAGATCTCCACAGAAACAATGCTCTCAAATTAGTTAAGGGAAAGGTCAAATAGAGGACTGTAACTTCCTTTTTGTTTTACCTTTCTAGATTGTAGACATGAAAACAACACAAATTATATTCATACAATGAAAAATAATATTAATTGAACATACATTTTGTATAAATTTGTGCTGCCTTGAAAAGTATACCTTAAATTAAAATTTTCTGGAAAACTCATATAACGTTTATATATTCAAACTGAATTTCTATGCATTTCATTCATGTGATTCACATTGTTCATTCTCATGCCTTTGAAAGCTGACAATATAAAATCAAATCTATATTGAATAGACATATGACAATAAATAATGTTTTATCAAAAATCAAAACTTGTACTGATGTATTAAAGTGATTTTAAATACTTTGATCTAAATATCTCCTCATCTAATAACTAAAATATTTTCTAATATCTATAACACTGTTTAACATTATAATTTTTAACTTATGTTATAAATATTTATAAGTAATTTTTGAGTCATAGAATATAACCTAATTTTAAAATTTCTCCCTAAATTATTTTAAAGTTTTTCTTTTGAAATCTAGCCCTGAATAGTAAATTCCATTACACCGCAAAAGGATCAAATCATCCCGGATCCAAATTTAAGCAGAGACCGGTTGAAAATGCCAGATCTGTGCAAGATTAAAACTTAAAACCATATGCTTTATTAACAACAGATGTGACATTTAACAAACTGTGACTTCATTAGCTTCAACACACACTAATTCCCCTTTCAAACCACCATATCATTAACATTCGGATGAACTAATGCCCAAGGTCTCTTCTACTTTCCAAATAATTGTTTTGTAGTGCTGACAACTCTTATTGCTCTGAATATTTTTATTCTTCCCTTATCTGAAACATAGTGTAATTTAATTTTATTTTTCAGATTTAAGTGACAGGGATTGAGTTTGTTTGGGATACCAAGATAGAAGAGGAATATTCAATTTGTGTCATGAAAGAGTACCTACTAACTCAATCAATAAAATATCAAACTAGAAATTTTTTAATATAGAGTCAAATTGACAAGAAAATTAAAAATAGCATAGCCATAGCTTTAGGAGATAAGCGAATGTATGTGTGTTCTAACAGATTCAATATTGGATGATATGTGAAACGATTGTATATGATGTACAGCCAGGCAGATAAAATAAAATATGCTTCTAAAACATTACTACTGTCTAACTGCTTTTAATAAGGAGTGTTTGTGCCAAGCATGAAAACACAACACACACACACACACACACACACACACACATACACAGGTTACCAACAGGAAGGTGGGTGGGGGTAGCAAAGGGTACAGAGGATCGAGTAAGTGGTGGAAGATTTGATTTCGTGTGGTAAAAATACAAGGCAATAGAGATGAGTTATTACAAAACTGACACTCAAAATCTGTATGAATTTATTAACCAATGCCACCTCAATATATTTAATTTTAAAATTTATAAAGGTCAGTCAAAAGAAAGAAAGAGGGCAAAGATGTTAGAGAAGCTGAATCAATTAAATCCTATAGATATGAATTGAAGTGAGGGTGACATTCAGGTTGAAGTTGTTATTGAACAGAGTGAATATTTAACAAGAAACGCGCACAAATGGTCATTTATAAGAATTCTGGAATAGATAAAGTTTTTACTGGTTGCTGGAATTAAAGTTTTAGATCAATTTACTACCTTAAAATATAAAATTATATCTACAAATGTATATGCTCTATGTTCTTCCTAAGCGAAACTAAAATTTCAAGTGGATGCCGACTCTACCCAATGGGTTCTTAATATTAAGTTAATTCTAAATAATAATAAGCAGAAGACAAAAAAACAGGTGTGCTAGGCTTAAGTGATAGTGTGAAACTTAACCATTATATAATCCCAGGTAAAAGAGGCAAAATCTACCTGAAGCTGTTTCTTTAATTAACTAAACTGATTGTAACATATTTCAAGTGTTGTGGGAGAATCAAATGAACTGATAATTGTTTTGTTTTTTCTACAAACGTGTGTTGTAGAACATAAGTGAATCAGAATCAGGTTTCGTGATTGGTTTGTTTTTACCTCTTGACCGCTGTCTGACAGTTTGTTTGTTTTTTATCATAAATGGATGTTGAATTTCATCACTTTTTCTGATCCTGTTGAGATAATTTTAAGATTTTTACCTTTCACATTGTTCATGTGGTATATCACATTGACTGAGTTGAGGATTTTTAACCATCCCTACATCCTGGAATAAATCCCACTTGATCATAGTGTATGCTTCTTTAATGTATTGTTGAATTTGCTATTATATTTTTAGAGTCAAATAAACTAATTGTGTGATTTATTACCCTTCAGAGTCTGAATAAACAATTAGTATCTTAACATTTTGATGAGGCATAAACTCTAGTGAGTGCTAAGGAATAAGACATTAGTTTTGGTAAAAATAATGACATGAAAATGACAATTCCCTGCCACAAGTAATAAAAACTAGCACAATTTTCAAAAATAGCTATATCAAGGAATTGGAAATTGACCAATATAAGATAATAAATGGAGAAGAATTTATTCTTGAAAATCGTTTAGTATTCAATACAGTAAGTGATCTGTGCTTTCTTACCTGAATTACTGTTACCCACGTTGTCACCCAGCAGCTCAGCTGGTGAGAACTGTGGCTTTACCAATCTGGTGCTATTCATGAAAATCAGTTTCTGTTGAGTATATCAAGTTCTTTTGGCTCATCCTATAGCTTTAGATGACAATTATGTCTGCATATTTAAGTTACCTTCAGAATCATTTCCTATATTCCTTTGTTAACAGTTTTAACACACACCAAGCTACATACTCATATAAAAATAACATCCCCCAAGAAGAGCAAAAATATCCAGTATTTGGACCCAGTCAATCAACAGAAAAAATACATTTTCAAGAATATAACTTGGCCCTGACTGGGTTGCTCAGTGGCTGGAGTATTGTCCTATACACCAAAATGTTGTGGGTTTGAACCCTGGTCAAGGTACATACCTGGGCTGCAGGTTCGATCTCTGGGTTGGAGTGTGTGTGTGTGTCTCTCTCTCACTTTGTCTCTCTAAAATCAATAAACATGTGCTCAGGCAAGGATTGAAAAAAAGACATGGCTTGAAAAAATACTGCTTTGTATACTATACAGATAATAGTTAACATTTTTAAACAGGATAATTGAGCTAAAAGACAGAGATTCTCAAAATTTTCTATTCAATGAAGAGGGACCCCCAAAACAAGAATTTATATATAAAAATTTTTGTATTTATTCTTACATGTTTAAACTTCAGTCACTCTCAAAGGATTCTCCATTTGATGCAATAGACCTATCAAAACATTTTATTTCTCTGCTCAAAACAGTTTTTGTATTCATCGATTTCTATGTTTTTTAGTGCTTCTGATGTGTTTTTGTCTCACCTCGTCCACATCAGCAAAACGTTCCCCTTTGAGGACTTTTTCATCTGGGACAACCAAAACAAAAGTCGTTCAAGGGCCATTGTGTGACTAGGGAGGGTGGAACATGGGGGTCATGACATTTTTGGTCAGAAACTGCTAAACACTGAGCATGTTGCAGACAAGTGTGCTTGTAAATCATCTGTCATGAAATGGGCGGATGTGTTGGAAGAATCTTCGCAAAAAATTAACCGAAGCTGAATGCAGCCTCTCACAACAACGCCAGCTGGTGCACTGATACAGGCGGGTTCCACTCACCCAGCAGGAGAAACCTGTGCTGCAAGGGGCCCACCATCCTGAATACAAGTCCATTTTTTGGGGGTCCTCTCTCATGTAAGTTAGTTTCTGTATACACTTTAAACCTTAAAAAATAAATTTATGTATGTCTTCTTAAGCTTGCCTCCATTTGTCTCCGAGAGTAAAATTGTTACCAAAAAAGCAGTATAGAATTTGAAATGTTGTGGTTTTTCTCTCCATTTTTGCTTTCAACTGCAAATCAAAGATAATTTCATGGCTGCAGACCTCATCACATTCTTAGTTTTTATGTCACACCCTTACATTAACCATCAAAACACAAGGTTCAAAGTCATAAAATCAGGGAGATTACCAGAGTGGCACAGTAAGGGGCTTGGTGAATTATCTCTCCAGTAAAATAACAGTTTCAGAGTTAAAATATATAAAATGCAATTATTGGATGCCCCTAAAGTTTGTTCTAAGGGTCTAAAGTAAATGAAAAAGCATCTATTGAAAGAAGTCTTTAAATTTGGATATGAATAGTAAGAGTCTGACATTTGAGGCATCGCCCTCTTCCTTACAACTGTATGACAGAAGCTGTACTCCAGTCACCCTACTCTGGGAAGGGTCAGCCCGGAGGCTGGTGTCTACTTCTCCGTCCCGATGTGTGCTACAGTTTACCCCTGGAGGGGCAGGGTCCTAGTGCTTTGTATTCACCCCTACCTCTGCCCATGTTGTAGGAGCTCTATTCCAGGAAAGCACGGCAGAAAAGACTGAGTCCCCTTCCCCTCATCTAGTTCCCACTGGTAGAATGGAAGCTCTACTCTTGCCACAGCAGGCCAAGAATTTAGACAACCTAATCACCCCCCCCAGCTTGTTCACAGGGTGAAGTTTCCATACTGGAAGAGGCAGCCCAGAAGATCAGAATCTATAGCTCAGTACCAATTCAGAGTAGGTGTGCTACTTGGTAAGAAGATGCGCCCCCGACACTGAAGCAGAAAGGCGAAGATTCTATCTAGAGGAACGGCAGGACATAGAATGAACTCCATAGCTTTGCCTAAGAGGACTGACTTTATTTGAATCATTGTTGCAAATTATATACCTGGTAATGGATTTGCCAGGATATCTAAATAATTATAATTCAAATAAATCAGTAAAATGAATAAATCAGTTCTAATGTGGTCAAATAATATACACAGACATTTCTCTAAACTATACATATACATAGCCATAAGTGCAGGACAAAATGGTCGACGCAATTAGCTATTAAGAAAATATGAATAAAACCACAATCAATGACTACTTCACATCCACTATGATGGCTGTAATAAAAAAGAGAGAGAATGTGCTGGCAAGGATGTAAAGAAATAAGAACATTCACTCATTTCAGGTGAGAATTTAAAATGATAAATCAGCCCTGGAAAATTATTTGGCAGTTTCTCAAACTGTTAAACATATAGTTACCTTATGAACCAGCAATTCTATTCCTATGTTTATACCCAAGGAAAATGAAAACGTACTTCCACACAAAAATTTTTACATTAACATTCATGGCTACATCTTTCCTAATAGCCAAAGAGTATAAACAAGTCACATAGTCACTACTAATAAAAATAGTAAATAAAACGCTAAAAACGAATTCAGTAAATCCATACGATGGACTATACCATTCAGCAATGTAAAAGAATGAAATATTAATACATGTTCCAACGTGCATGCACCTTGAAACTACCGTATTAAGTTAAAGAAATCAGTTCTAAAAGTCCATATTGTATAAATGTATTTATATGAAATGTCTGAAATAGATCTATAGAGGCAGAAAATAATTTAGTAGTTACATAGGGCTGGTGGGTAAGATAGATGGAGAGTGTTTACAGAGTTTCTATTACAGGAGATAAAAATGTCCTAAAATTAGATTGTACTTATGGTTATACTACCCTGTGAAGATATTAAAACTTTGAATTATAATTTAAATAAGTAAACTATTTGGTTTCTAAATTATATAGTAACAAATATCCTTTTAATGTAAACTTAGATGCATACCAAACCTTTCTAGCTCTAATTTATTTTTCTACTATTTAAGCCCTAATATTTACAATAAAATTAAACCTAAAATTTTCATGTACTTACATGCATTTCTGAGTACTCACCTTTATATACGGTACCAGTTTTCCTGCCAGCCTTTCAATCTTGTGTCCCCTCACACAATAGTTATCATGCAATCAGAAGATTGCTGACTTTCTCTGATTTGAAAAACATTTAGAAGTATATAGCACAAATATAAAATACATGCAAGAAATGTATAAGTCCCCTTCATGAACCTCCATTCAAAGAAAGAATTATCAAATAATTGTGAATAAAAATAAATAACAATCACATTATGGACCTAAAAAACTCCAAGGAGGTAGGCAGCACCTACTTCCTTATGTTGAAAGAGAAATATGAGAATGCCCTCATATGGGTCAGGCTTTACCTAGGAATGCTAGAAATGCTGATATTTCTTGCTATGGCAAATGAGGGTGGGATATGAATATCAATATTTTCTAGAATGAAATTGAAATTCAAGCCAGGGAAGTGTATCCAAATAAATCACTAGAAGGGATTATTGATATTGGTATTTACATGGGATTAGTTTCCTAGGACTGCCATAACAAACTACCACAAACTCTGTGGTTTAAACAACAGGAGTTTATTTTCTCTTCGTTCCAGAGGCTAGAAGTGTTAGATGAAGGCATCAGTAGGCATGCTGTGTCTCTCAAGGCACTGGGAAAATATGTATTTCAGAACTTTCTCTTAGTTTCTGTTCATTGTTTTGCTTATTGTAGCATAACTGTAGTCTTTACATAGTGTTTTTCCTGCGTGCTGTGTTCAAATTTTCTTTTTTTATAAGGACACAGGTCGTATTGAATTAGGGGCTCTCCCTACTAAAGGATGACCTCATTTTAACTAATTACATCTGCCATGTCACTGTTTCCAAATAAGGTCACATTCTGAGGTACTAATGGTGTTAGGACTATAACATACAGCTTTTTGAGTTACACAATTCAACCCATACAGAAAACATCAATTTCTAAGACGCTGTAAGGTGGGAAGTGCCTTTTAGACTACAGAGATCAAAGTAATATAGAAATAATCACCTTGAATTTATCTCAGGAGATGTAGTTTGTATAAAAACCAGAGAGGGGTTTCCAGGGCAAGGGTTTAAAGTCATTCATTCATAAGGATGGGTGACATATAATAATGTATTTCGATAATAATAAATTGAATGTTATCCATATTTACATTATTTTTAAACATCTGTATATTTAACTTTGTTTTTTAAAATGTATCCCCAGTCCTGATTTAAGCAATGTGCATGCATGTGTATTATTACATAAAATATGGTAAGTATTTTGAGATAGAAAACAACTTAAAACTATTTGGATATAATAAATTTTAAATTAATAATTAAAATGAATTTTAATTCCTGAAGAAAGAGTTGCTTGTACTTATTGCCCTGGAATTGGACATAGAAAAGAATGATTTAATGTTTTAATAGTTATATAATATATGTTTCCAGACAAGAAAAAATACATGTGCAATAAGTCTTATTTCATCATGAAGATAAGAACATAGTTCATTTCAGAGAAATTAACCTTTGTTTTACGAGCAAAGCCATTATCAGCTCAGACTAAAAATGGAATATGCGTAACTCTACTTACCCTACCTAGCTCGATTAGATTCCATTTCCCTTCTAGTTTGCAAAACTGCACACACAACCATTTTGAAAGGGATGTATTTTGGTCCCTACATCTCAAAGTATGAAAAACATTTACTTTTCTTTAAATAAATAGTCCATTTTGAAACAAAAAGAGCAAATTCTCACAACTTGAGAAAAGCTGCTAAAACTTCCAAAGTGATATTGTGCTTAACTTATACACACTCACACACAAAATAAAAACTGTACTCGCTGTTAGAACTACTCTTTAGATGTTTTCAAACATCTATTGTGATTTATTAATTGTTATATTAAGTGAATATATACTGAAGTATTTTCCATTTGAAATGCATTTCAGGCATAAAGCTTTCCTTTGAAAAGATAAACAAGAGTCATTTGAAAATTAACTGTGTAATCAGTATGTCACAAAAAGCCCAGAATTCCAGTGTTTATACATAAATAAATACTAAATTTGATATTTTCAGAACTTACCTACAAATATCTTAATGCTGACAGTATAAACTACTATTGCCTTTTAATATAATATAATTTTAAACAGAGAGAAAACTTAATAATAATGAATGCTTATATGCCTTTTACTAAAATATATCAACTGTTTACATTTGTTCCAATTTCTTTATCATTTTCTCTTTTGATATTTACATATATCAGCACTGTTATCACATAAATATCAAGATTTCTGTGGGTAGATAGGAATATATCTATTTTTCTTAAATGCTTGAAAATAATTTGGGAAATTGAGCTCACTGTTTTTATATTTTTTTAATATATATTTCCTTAAAACAAGAATAGTTTAATAAGTTAGGTCTATTTTCAAAATTTTATAAAAATTTCAAATATAGCTTTTATGCAATAAATAATAGTATTAATCTACATCTATATCCAAAATTTTATATGGTTATAATAAACAATATAATTCTTAAAAACAAAGTAAAAAGTTTGTGGTACTCAATTTCACAGAAACCCATTTGCTTTTACAAGTGTCCTAAGTAATATGTTTTTGAAAGTGGACTTTTAAAAGATTAGACCTGAATAAAGTTTTGAAGCTTCTGGGGTAGACTTCTTTGCTGTGGGTGTACAGCCGTTTAGGCATTTGAGTGCCCGGGGAGCCATAGGACCTCACTAATGACTGAATTATACAAATGAAACACTAATTTACTATAGCGCTGTTTCAGGTTAGGTTTCCTATATGGAGCCATTGAGATAAGAACTCATGTGACACTAATTTATTAAATAAGTACTCACAGATCCCCAGTGAGCAAGACAGGGAAGGGTAAGGAGTCAAGAACAATTTCCCAGCTCATTTTGATTTCGTAGTGAATTCTGTAGCACAAATCACTTCTAAAGAGTTCTCCCAACTTCTTGAAAGGGAGGTGGGATTTCAGATTCCCTTGACCATTAAGTCATTTGTGCCTGAGTGTGTATAAACCATCAGACACTTCAGCTTTCCTGCTGAAGGAGAAAGGGTTCCAGGACCAAAAGACAAACATACGGAGACAATTGCTAGTGCCCACTAACAGAAGCAAAGCACACAAAACCTGTAGGTGGGACCTGAAGGTATCTGGATGGACAATGATAATGTCTGTGGCAGTGTCTCTAGGACACAGAAAGAAAGATTAAATATAAACTGTGCCTGTCATGTGATGTTGCTTGCTAAAATTAACACTTTCCACTCTACACCGGGAAAATAATTACAATTCAAGATAGAACTTTGGTAGTTTGTTTACTATTTTTGAATTGGAGAGTTGGAGTTAAATATGTTTTTGCATGTTGAGTATACTTATAGCTTTTCATACTGTGTCATTCGATCACACAAATATATGTCCCTCTCTAACTCCAAACATTTTTTAGGATAAATAAGAATAGATTTGTTCTCACATGTTTCTATTCATATTTTCCATGTATATGATGTTTAAAATTTAATCGTACCTCCCTCTAAACTATAGATAATACTGATTAGCAGTTTGAACATAAAGTAGTATCATCTAGGAAAACTTAGGGCCAAATATTCTGGGGTCAGTCAGAGGAAAGGCCTGAAATTCTCCCTCTGGTGTGTGAGTATGTGTGTACGTAAAATAAAATCTTGAAAGGGGTAGAGCCTGTCTCATCTAGAATGTGGGTATAAACATTGTGCAGGTGAAAAGAAAGAAGGCCTTGTTTTGGTGGCAACTGGACAGCTAGGCAGTAAGAGTGTCTTATAACATGATTCAGTAGTAATTAAGCTAAGACTTCAACTTACTACTGGGTTCATCCATAAAGTGTTCAAATACGTGTGGTCATGAGAAGGAATCGTCCATGTGTTCTTACTGACAATTCACATGCTGAATTCTCAGATGAGAACAATTTTAAAATGCTCAGCCTTTAGAACGGTTCCAATCAATTCATTCGAAATATCTGATACTATGCTTAGGTGTTTGGCGGTGGTATGATATTTAAATCACAATACCCTTTGGATGAATTGTTCAAGGGTATTTAAATTTTTGGAACTATTTTAGTAAAATGAATAAAAACAGAAGAAAGAGCAGCTGAACTAAACACCCATTTCCAGTTAGGGGATTTGCCTTCCAAGGAACTATAAATCAGTAGTACAGAAGTAATCCAGACTCCTGAGTGTAATTATGTAACAATGAACTATCAGTGAGCAGCACTCTAAAGAAAAATAAAGATGGATAGGAGTAAAGTTTCAGGGCTAGTTTACATCAGGTCATCACCGACAGCCTCTCTGTGGTGGTAACCTTTAATGAGGATGCAAAAAGTGAAGAAGTGAGTGGTGTAACTATCTGGAGAAGAATGTTCCAGACAAAGAAAGAGCAAGTGCAAAAATTCTGAAATAACAGCATGCTTGCTTTGTTTGAGGGCTAGGAAGAAGAATAGTATGATTAGAGCAGAGAACAAAAGAGCTAGAGGCATACACAAGAGATCATACAGACAGAGAACGGGTTTACAGAAAACATAGCAAATGGTAAGGATTTTCTATTTCAATCAGAGTGAGAAAAAAACTACTGGAGCAGAGACATGAGCTGATATCTGCTTTAACAGATCATACTTACAGTGGTATGATGAGTAGAGAGTGGAAGAAATTGAGTTCTAATTTTATTAGAGCAACAGCTCTGGTTGTTGCAATGCCAACAATATTCACTGAGTGTTGTCTTGGGAAACTTCACAGAGCTCTTTGAAATTCAGATACATCATTTAAAAATTGTCAAAGGAGTTATTTTGTAGTTTTCCTTTGACATTAAATGACAATGCACATTAAAACAGCCTTATAAACATCTAATTGTAGAGAACTGCACAAAGTTCTTTATACAAACCACTTGTGAAATTCAGGAGAAAATTATCTGATTTTCTTTCATTCTTCCAAGTTTAATTTATTTCATTTTAATTAAATGTATTGTGGTGGCATTGGTTAATAACATTGTATAGGTTTCGAGTGTATAGTTCTATGATGCATCATCAGTATATTGCATTGTGTACCCATGACCAAAGTCAAATCTTCCATCACCATGTATTTGATCCCCTTTACCTTTGACTCCCCCAACCTTCATTCCCTGATAACCACCAAACTATTGTCTGTGCCTGTGAGTTTTTTTGTTTGTTTTTCTTTTTTGTGCATTTGTTGTTTTCAGTTTTGTGTTCCACATACAAGGAAATCATATAGTTCTTGACTTTTTCTGTCTAACATTTCTTTTAGGATAATTTTCTCAAGGTTCATCAATGTTATCACAAAGACAGTATTTTATCTTTCCTTATGGTTGAGTATTATTCCTTTATATGTATCTACCACATCTTTTTTAAAAACTGTTGAATTTATTGAGGTGACATTTGTTAATAAAATTATAAAGGTCTGAAGTGTATATAATTCTATAATACATGATCTGTATATTGTGTTACGTGTTCACCATCCCAAGCTAAGTCTTTGTTTATCACCATTTATCCACCCTTTACCCTCTTCTACCTCCTCCCATCTCCTTTCCCTCTGGTAATCTCCACACTGTTGTGTGCGTCATGAGCTGTTTTGGTTTTTTTGTTTTCTTAACCTCTTCACCTTTCACTTTTTCACCCAGCCCACCAAAACTCCTCCCCTCTGACAGGTGTCAGACTGTTTGTTCTCTGTATCTACTAGTCTGTTTCTATTTTGTTTGTTACCTTATTTTGTTTGTTAGTTTATTTTGTTAATTAGATTTCACATGTAAGTGCAATCATATGATATTTGTCTTTCACTGGCTGGCTTATTTCACTTAGCATAATGTTCTCCAGTCCATCCATACTGTCATAAAAGGCAAGATTTTCTTCTTCTTCTTCTTTTTTTTTTTAACAACCGAGCTTTTTCTTGTCTGGAAAGCTCCTTGTTTCTCCCTCAATTTCAAATGTTAGCCTTGTTGGCTAATATAGTCAGATTGTAGTTTCTTGCTTTTTTATCACTTTGAGTATTTCATGCCAATCCCTTCTGGCCTAAAATGCTTCTGTTGAGAAATCAGCTGACAATCTATTGGAGAACTCTTGTTGGTATCTGTCTTTCTCTTGCTGTTTTTAAGATTCTCTCTTTGTCTTTAACCTTTGCCATTTTAATTATGATGTGTCTTGGTGTGGCCCTCTTTGGGTTCATCTTGTTTGAGAACACATTTGAAGAAATAATGGCAGAAAACTTGACTAACCTTGTAAAGGAAAAAGATGCCACATCTTATTGACCCAGTCATCTATTGAAGGACAGTTCAATTGGTTCCATGTCTTGACCATTGTGAATAATGCTGCAGTGTATATAGAGGTACCTATATCTTCATTAATAAATGTTTTCAATATTTTTGTATAAATACCCAGAAGAAAGTTTGCTGGGTCATATGGTAACTACATTCTTAATTTTTTGAGGAGTCTCCATACTGTTTTCCATAATTGTATCGGTTTACATTTTGATTTTCATGAAGGAATTTACTAGGCTCAATATTGTGATGTGCAGCTAAAAAATTCATATTTATTAGTATTTCCTTTCTAATGCAACATCATTTTGAACTGAGATATATGAGACATATTTAACAAAATGAGTCTTATTCATCGACTTTATTTCCCTTCTTAGCAATTTATAGACTCGAGAACCTGAATATATGAATTGTCAAGGACACAACAAGGTCAATTCTAAGAAGGTTAACACATGAATCTTCCAATTCGATAGTCTTAAATTGATTTCAGTTTTTTAAATATCAACTTAGTTTATTTTTACTGTGTTTTCAATGAAAAATTTAGCTACTTCTAGCATTTCTACTTCAAAATTATTCCCAGTGACCCTAAAAAATGCATAATTATTTGTCCATATACTATCTTTTTTACTCAATAAATACTAATTTCAACATAAAAATTATGCCTGTATTCTTAATTATAAGAGCATATAATAAAAGCAAACAGTAAATATTTATCATAGTGTTTAAAATGACACCTGCCACTTTGAAGAATTCTCAATGGACTCTGTAAAGTAAATGGGGGTCTAGAAAAGGAATTTTCTAGAACTGTTTCTAGAATTTACTGAAATGTTTTCAGTAAAATGAGGTATTTCACCTAGAGAGATAACATGCCTTTTCCCAACGACATAGGTGGGCTTTCACCACTTCCTTTCATTCTTAGCAATCATTTTGACAGCTAGTCTAAAAGAAGTATAGAGTTCATTGTCCCCTGGTACAAAACCACACAGCACATTTAAATTCGACTGTGTTGTAAAAAGTCAACTAAACAATAAATGTTTTTACATGAAAATATGACAAAAATTAAAATTTCTTAACTAAGTTTTATAGTAAATTAGAGAATAACTGTTTAAAATTATTTTAAAATTATTTTTAAATAAATACTTCAACTTAATTGTTAGAAAAAGCTTAATTTGAATAGTTATGCATGAATCATTTGCATATGCTTTATTTTTAGTTCAAAAATTTACTTACGTTTGCTTTTCTTTTTTTGGTAAAATATTAGTTAACATTTTTCTTATGTATATTTTGGAGAATAATCTTGGTGAATTGTTATAAACATTATAACAATTAATTTCTAAAAACTATCTTTTCAGTTTAGTTCTATTATTATACTGTAATACAGATAAAATGAGAATTGATTTGAATTATTTGGTCAAGATTTTACAGAGATTAATTCTGTAGCCAGGATTTAAACCCAAGAAATCTGTTTGTTGACCACATAGGATTAAATATTATATTGTTTACTAGATCACAGAGAATGTGAAGGTATCTTTATTAAACTTTTCTAATAATTAGATTTTTTTTATTGTCAAAGAGTTCTTTTTGTAAAGGAAGTAGTAGAGTTTTTCATTTATAAATTTGGCATGATTTTTTTTCCAAACCCCCCATAGGGTGGCAATATCATATAATACAATCTATCCAAAAGGAATTTTGGCAAATGAGCTAAAAACTTTATAAGAGGCATAACTTTTAACCTATAAATTCATCATTTGGAATTAATTGTAGATTATAAATGGTCCATGGAGCTGGAAACAGAGATTCATGAATGTAAATTGTCTAAGAAGAGACACTGGTTTCTGTATTGTATTAAAAAAAAAAAAGCCCAAGAACACAAACTCCAGATGAGTATACAAAGTGAAATTTCACTGTGACCTCCAACACAACCAAATTGTGGTGATACCCAATTCTTAATTAAAACATTATATAGCAGTCTCAGACAAAGAGGCTTTCTTTTAGGGTGGGAACATAACTACATACCTCCTTAGTCTTCATGGAAAACTTTATGACCAGACCCCCCAGACCTAGAGTTTGTTCCTACTGTTTGAAAACAACCATTGTAATTGTAATATATGACCTACTGAACTGCCTATCCCTGGTAGCAAATGAGACAAGAGTTTTATTCATGACTAAGATTGTCACTAATAATCCATCTATTGATAAAAAATATTGCAGTTCATACACAAGAGAGACCTCTCTGGTCTTGGGCTACCCTGGACACAATGATCAATTGATCCTAAACTTCTGGGGCCCTGGGGCTCTAGGGCTCCTTTTCCACTTTGGAGCATATAATTTGGATCCGTTGTATCCCAGGGTTTCATGCTGCTCCTGCATGTTCTGCAGAATCTTCAAGAGCTACAGAGAAGCAGAAGGGTGATCTCAACTACTCAGAATTAGTATATATCTACCATTATTCTCATTTGGTGATGCTTTTACCTTCTCTTTTTCAAGGACAGCTTAACCCTATCTCTAAGCATATACTATTCTTTATAACATCACTTGATGCAGCTCAAGATGCAGCCTCCCAAGCCATCTGAACTTGTCTTTTTCTCTACCTAGACTCCCCATCCTTTTGACATATAAATGGATTAATTCTTCACTCCTCTAAAGTCTTTACTTAAATGTCACCTCCTTACTAAAGTTTTTCTGTTAAAACCATTAGTACTCATAAATATATACATTTTCTTATTTTTTAAAATACACAGAAAACTATACTACCCAATCCAATTATAGTTGGGCATGATTATATGACTAATTTTGGTGAGCTACGCAGAATAATGAGTCCCATGTCTAGAAGCAGACATCACAGAGACAGTCCTATACCCATAACCAATATTCCCGCTAGGCCCTGTTCCAGCAATAATAAAAGGGTTATTTTCTTATTATGGAGGCAGAATTTGGATTTCTGTGTCACTTCGTAGGAGGAAGTTGCCATGGAGAGCTGCCAGAAATACCGAAGGATTTGTGTGAACCAAGAAGACACATTTATATGTTAAACCAATTAAAATGTTTTTTGGGTTTTTTTTTTACTGCAATTGAGCCTACCTGACTAATGTGCTTTTCTTAAGCACACACTTAAATTGTAGGTACTTCCCTAAATGTTTTCTCATCCTCCTTTCCTTCTTAATTTTGGTCACAGGACTTAGTATCTAACATATCATATAATGTACCTATTATTTTTTTTAATTCTTATTATTACCACTATAACCTCAATAACTACAGTCACAAGAGGACAGGGATTTTTGCTGTTTTTTTCATGGCTGAATCTTCAGAACAAAGCAGGTCCTCAATTAATATTTCTTGGAAAATGAGTTAACTAAAATGTCTAGATTAATTTAAGGTTGGAAAAAATTAAATTGTGCTTATGTCAGGTGTCTACATTTTTGTTCAGTTTTCTCCCAGTGTGTGTGTGTGTGTATTTAAGAAAGAGCAGTCATTTTCTTTGTTATACCATTCCTCATAGCTTAATCAAAATTTGATTAATTAGATGGTGTTCATAAATCAAGTAATTTAAGTTGTACTACTACTGTGGATATGATAATAACAATTCAGTCCAGTCATATGAGCAAATTTTAAATTTCCTTTCTTTGGATTTTATCCAAAATGTATGATTTTCTATATTTGTTCATTTATTTTTATTTTCAAAAACTTAATATTTGTTCTATGATAGTCTTAAAGTGATTAGAAATTACATTTTCTTGAAACATGAAAGTTTTGTGTGTGAAGAATTTGATATATTTTGATAGCTCAACATCCTTTCTTATATGTTTTCTAAGAAATTATGTAAGATTCTAATTTTTATCTTTAGAAGATATGTTGTTTATAGAACATCAGGGTGTCATAAACCTGATATACTTCTCACTTACTATGAGTAAAATTTGAGAATTTTGGTATATATAATTCATCAAATGTTTATGGAGAGAAAAATATCAGGGAACATTTAAACATATGCATAAAAAGTGATGCATTATGTTTATTGACTTGTGAATATTGTACCATCCTTGTATCCCTGGGATGGATCTCACTTGATCATGGTGAATGATCTTTATAATGAATTGCTGGATGCAGTTTGCCAATATTTTTTTTGAGGATTTTAGTGTCTATGTTCATCATCAAAATAAGAAGCATCTGCACTGCTAAAGAAAACATCAGCAAAATGAAAAGGAAACCAACTGTATGGGAAAATATATTTGCCAATGATACCCCAGACAAGGGTTTGATCTCCAAAATATATAAAGAACTCCCATGACTCTGCTCTAGGAAGATAAACGGTCTAATTAAAAAATGGGTAAAGGACCTGAACGGACACTTCTCCAAGGAGGACGTTCACAGGGCCCAGAGGCACATGAAAGGATGCTCAGCATCACTAGTCATCAGAGAGATGTAAATTAAAACCACAGTGAGATACCACTTCATACCAGTCAGAATGGCCATCATAAACAAATCAACAAACAAGTAGTGCTGGCAAGGATGTGGAGAAAAGGGAACCCTAGTGCACTGTTGGTGAGAATGCAGACTGGTGCAACCAATGTGGAAAACAGTTTGGAATTTCCTAAAAAAACTAAAAATTGATGTGCCTTTTGACCCAGCAATTCCACTGCTGGGATTATACCCTGAGAATCCTGAAACACCAATTCAAAAGAACCTATGCACCCAATGTTCATAACAGTGCAATTTACAATAGCCAAGAATTGGAAGTCACCTAAACCACCCAACAGTAAATGAGTGGATCAAAAAACTGTGGTACATTTACACAATGGAATACTATGCAGCAGAAAGGAAGAAGGGGTTACTACCCTTCACAGCAGCATGGATGGAACTGGAGAGCAATATACAAAGTGAAATAAGCCAGGTGGTGAAAGATAAATACCATATGATCTCACCTATAAGTGGAACCTAATTCACAAAATAAACAAGCAAGCAAAATATAACCAGCAACATTGAAATAAAACACTGACAGTAACCAGAGGGAACGGGATGATAGGGGAAAGGGAGGGGAAGGTTCATCAAGGAACATGCATAAAGAACCCATCGACAAAGACAAATGGAGGAAGGATTGAGGGTGGGAGGTGGTGGTTGGTGGGGCTGGGGAAGGTGGGGGTGGGAAAATGTTGACCAAAAAAAAAAATTTTTTTCCAGGGGGAACTGGGAGTAGTGTGGGTATTAGGAACCCAAAGAACTGGTGTGTGCAGCCCATGGACATGGACTAAGACGTGTGGGGGTGGTGGGATAGGGTGCAGGGTGGGGGGAATAAGCAGAGAAAATGGGACAACTGTAATAGCATACTCAACAAAACATAGCAAAGATAAATAAATGTGTATAAAAAGACATATCTTTCTGACCATTTATGACACATTTTAAAAACAGAAATTACTTGTCTTGGAAAGTGAGCAAATTATTGAATGGTTTTCAGTTTTTCTTGTTATTCTACCCTGGGTTCTCAAAAACTTTAAGAATGACAATAGGATTATTTCACTAATTAATGTTATGCTTCATGGAAACTGCAAAAACCATGTACTTATTTTTATTTTCTGAACAATTTTTGCTTTTAAAATAAGAACCTAATATTTTACTAAATTACTTTCTTATATCATCTTGTTCTGATCTCTCTTTTAACCTATACCTTGTGTTTTTTTCTTTCTCTCCCTCATCTTCCTCTTGACAACAAAGAATTTGGCAGCTATTGGACGAACATTTACTTAACAAGATTCTTCCAGTGTATAGATAGGTGGAGGTAGACATAGAGATGAAAACAGATGTGGGTATAAGAATACATACTTAAAATATATGTCATCTAATGTTTTAAGAATAAAATAAATACAATCAGGTATTTTAACTGATGATTATATTAATCAGAGTCAAGTTGAGAAGCTCTCTAGGTTTTTCTTGACAGAAGATGGTATTTTAGGTTTTATTATTATTTTTATTTTTATGACCTTTTAAAAGGCACCTAGTGGTACCTAACTGGTTTAATTTAGATTTTGTTGATGTTATTTAGGGATTATTTTATGTACTTATTTGGTAGTATATCTCCTCAAGTTTGTTGCTCAATTTTTGTTGGATTATTTTCCTATTATTGAGTTTTAAGTGTTTTTAATATACCCTAGAATTGTCATTCATCAGATATATAATCTGCAAATGTTTTTCCCAGTCTCTGGCTTTCCCCCCTCCACATTTTCTTACCATTGTGATTTGAAAAACAAAAGATTGTTAATTTTGATAAAGTTCAATTTTTCAGTTTTTCCCTCATGGATCATGACTTTGGTGTCATAACTGAGAAAATTTTCCAAATACAACATCAAAAAGATTTCCTTCTACATTATCTCCTAGAAATGTTATTGTTTTCCATATGTGTCTATGATAACCTTTAAGTTAGTTTTTGTCTTTTATGAGAAGCAGGAGTACAGATTGTAGGCTTTTTTTCTTTGCACAACGGTAATAAGTTGCTCTGAAAATCATGTTACAAAACCACTTGCGAATAAACTATCGCACATTGTCTAAATTGTTTGGCCACATATAAGTAAGTTTACTTATGGATACATTATTCCTTTTTAAAATGTGAAAAACATCTTAGCTCACAAGTACTACAAAAACAGGCTACAATACAGATCAGGCCTACTGACCATATTGGAACTGTCAAATAAAAATTGTATATCTTTAAGTTGTATAAACTGATGTTTTGGTATACATACATATGACAACATAATCACCACAATCAAGCTAATTAACATATCCATCACCTTACAGAGATACCATTTTTTTTCTTTTTTGTTTAATTTTTTTTTAACAAGAGGGTGGGGAGACTGGAAGTAAGAATACTCGATTAAGATCTACCATCTTAGCATATATAAAGTATACATACAATACAGTATTCTTAACTAACTACACATTTCTGCACTTTGTTCTCCAGGTTTACCTTGCATCACTGAAGCTTCGTGCTCCTTGGCCAACATCTCATTTCCTTTTCTTCCTTGCCCTTGACAACTATCATTCTATTCCTTGCTTGTATGAGTTTGACTATTTTAGATTCCATATGTAAGTGAAATTATGTTGTGTTAACTTTCTGCGTCTGGCTTAGTTTGTTTAGCATAATGACTTCCAAGTTCATTCATGTTACAAAAGGCAGGATTTGCTCCTTTCTATGCATCAATAATATTCTATTGTATGGACACAGGTTGTTTTTGTGTCTTGGCTATTAGAAATCATGCTGTAATAAACATGGGAGTGATATTTTTTTCAAGGTACTGTGTTAATTTCCTTTTGATATAAACCAAGTGGTGGATATATACTAGTTATATTTCTAGTTTTTTTTTTAGGAAGCTCCATACTGTTTTCTGCAATGGCTATACCAATTTACGTCTCAACAAAAATGTACGATGATTCTCTTTCCTCCATATCTTAGCTAATATTTGTTTTTTGGTGTGTGTTTTTGGTAATAGCCATTCCAACAGGTATGAATTTGTGCCTTATTGTGATTTTGATTGACATTTTTATGTTCACTAGTGAAGTTGAGTGTATTTTTATATAACTGCTGGTATATGAAAATATGATATTTTGAGAACTGTATATTCATTTCTTTTGTCCATTTTAAAATCAGGTTATTTGGGATGTTTTGCTAGTTAATTAATTGCATGTGTTCCTTTGGATGTTAACCCCTTAGACAATATTGTTTACAAATATAATTTTTCCCATTATAAGTTTAATTTATTTTGTCTTTGCACTTACTCTGTGGATGGTTTTCTTTGCTGTGGAGGAGATTTTTAGTTTGAGGTAGCTCACTTCTCTATTTTTGCTTTTGTGTCCTGTGCTATTGCTGTCATATCCAAAGAAAATACTACCCAGATCAATGCCAAGAAGCTTCTCCCTGTGTTTTTTCTAGTAGTTTTATGTCTTTGAGTCTTACACTTAAATCTTTAATTAATTTTAAGTTGATTTTTGGTTAAAAAACCAACTGGGATTGGTTTTTTAATATCATATTTGAAAAGTTTGTTGTTTTTGTATAAAAACACAACTTATTTTTTTCCCCTTTCATTTTGTTAATGTGGTATATCACACGGATTGATTTGTGCACATCGAACTATCCTTGCATCAGTGGGATAACTCCTTCTTGGTCATGGTATATGATCTTTTATTTCTATTTTGTAATTTTTTCTGTTTTTTTTTCTTTTTATTGAATTTATTGAAGTGATATAGGTTAATACAATTACATAGATTTCAGCTGTACAATTCTATAATACATCATGTGTACACTGTATTGTGTGTTCACCAACCCAAGTCAAGCCTCCTTCCATCACCATTTATTGTACCTAAAGTGTTACGGAGTTCAGTTTGCTGGTATTGTATTACATGTTTTTGCATCAATATTTTTCAGGTTTATTGGCCAATAGCTTTCTTTCATTGTGGTGTCTTTGTGCTGGTTTTGTCTTTGCCTGAATTCTGGCCTCACGAATGGAGTTTGGAAGTCTTCTCCTTTTCTTATGTTTTGGAAGAATTTAAGACAGATTGGTATTAATTCTTTGAAAGTATGGTAGAATTAACCTGTGAAGCTACCTGTTCCTTGCCTTTTCTTTATTGAGAGGTTTGGGATTACTGATTCAGATTCTTCTCTGTTACTGATCTGTTCGGGCTTTCTATTCTTCCTGATTTACTGTTGGTAGATTGTATGTTTCTGGGAATTTATCAGTTACTTCTAGGTTATCCAGTTAATTGGCATAATAATAATTTATAATACCCCACTATATTATTTTATTTATTTCAGAATCTTCTGTTGTAATGTTTTTAATGTGTGAATCTATTTATTTGTTTGTTCTCTCTTTTCCCTTAGATGGTCTAAGTGTTTACTGATTTTATCTTTACAAAATCTTAACTCCTAGTTTTGTTAATTTTTATATTTTTTATATTATATATTTCATTTATTTTTTTGAAACATTTATTTCATTTCCTTTGCTATCTTTTAACTTAGTTTGTTCTTATTTTTCTAATTCCTTGAGGTGTAAGAGTTAGTGAATATTTATACACATAGTTTCAAATATATCTCTGTATATTTTATTAAAGTATAGTTAGTATACAATATTATATTGGTTTCAGGTTTATGACGGAGTGGTTTGACATTTACGTGTTTTAAGTTTTGCTGACCCCACTAAGTCTAGTAACCATGTTGTCATGCAAAGTTATCACACTGCTATTGACATATAGCCTTTCACCTCTCCTCCCATCCTCGCACCACCCTCCCCTTTGGCAACCATCCATATGTTCTTTGTTTCTGTGAGTCCGTCCTTAAATATTAAAAATATCATTTGAAGTACAGTCATACTATTTTATTGAATATAAGTATATTAATTTCCCCTGGCCTATTAACACTACAAATTTAGCCTGATATTTCTTTTTATTAAAAAATGACTCCAGCTTCTACTTTACTTTCTCCTGACCACTGACCACATCATTTTCACCTCACTTCTCAATTTCTTCACCTTCTCCTGACAACACATTGAAAGAAAATGAGAATGTTAGAGTTTCTAACCCTCTATTTTAGAAAACATGTTTTTATATGACTGAATTGCCTAGAAGTAATACATACTTATCATAGTACTTAATTAGTTTCTATCTCTTGATTAAGGCATATGTTTTCCTGCCAGGGTCACACATTAGATATTTCAAGCCATCAACAGAACTTTTTTTAAAATTTTTGCCTGGCTGGTGGCTCAGTGGATGGAGTGCTGGTCTGCGAACCAAAAGGTTGCCAGTTCGGTTCCCAGTCAGGGCACATGCCTGGGTTGCAGGCCAGGTCCACAGATGGGAGTCTGCAAAAGGGAACCACACACTGATGTTCCTCTCCCTCTCTTTCTCCCTCTTTTCCCTCTCTCTAAAATTAAATAAATAAAATCTCAAAAAAGACACATTTTCAATAAAAGCAGTCTTTACCTTTGAAGAAAAAAAAAGAAAACTTTACGGTAAATTTGAAAAATAATGCAAACAAAAACAATCATTGACTTTTTACTTTGTTATAACCTATAATTAAGTGATGTGAGCTCTGGATAATCAATTGATTGGGAGACAGCAAGAAACATCATGGCTTTTCTACTCCTATATGAATAATTTGTACTCTTGAAACAAAAGCAGGACACAACAATGATGATTTTAGATATTCTTATTGTTAAGATATCTAATATAGCATAAATATAATGAACAAAAGTGTAATTTAATTTAAATCTTGTATTTTCTGTTATTGTACAGAAACAAGTACTTAAATTTCCAATTAAAAGAGATATTGCATGTACTTCTCACACCATTTACATGTGAAATATAGATTTTCCTCTAAAATTGAGCTATTTTGTATAACATACCTTAACTATTGAGTTTTTATTCTTTTTATGTTTATATTTACACACATAATTAATGTTTTCACCTTTGCATTTGATTTTAATTTGGCTGGCTTTTTTGTTGTTTTTGTTGTTTAATTCAATACAGTTTAGACAGCTTAAAATAATTTTATGTGGGTAATCAGCTAAGTTATTTAAACTACTGAACCAAAAAGGCCAAGTTTAGGTTCATTCAGAAACTGCAGCAGCTGATCACACATGACCACATAGTCTATGCATAAAGGTAAGATACAATGGAGTGCATTCAAAATTCATCATAATTACTGAAAAAAAATTCCAAAGCAATTTTTCAATGCAAATGAGAAAAAAATATAATTTTCAAGACTAAGATCACGATGTTGACCAATTACAGCACTGTATAAATTGCTATAATATAAAATTGAGGATTTTTTCCCCTTTCTTACTTTTCCTCATTGCAAAAAGATAGCAGGTCACTTTCTGCCTCTTTTTCTAGTAGAAAGTTGTACATTTAGGACCAATGCAGAAGTTTTTATTGTAGTACTAAAGCTCATTATGAAAACCTTATTGAAAAGCATACATTCTATGAATTTCAGTGGGTAGGAAAATACATGAGTGTAAGATGAGACCAAATGTCAAAATAAAAAAAAAAGGAAAAGGAAAAAAGAACTTAATGGTTGAATGCATAAGAGATAGGAAGAGTACGTACAAGGCTCAGTGTAATGATCACAGTATATTAAAATACAAAAACAAAAATGCAATCAGGATGCTACCTGAGACACCTTGGGAAGACTGGATTTTGGGCACTTGGCTATGAGCCTTGACGCACATTTTCCTTCCTCTGGACAACCGTGAGAGCTACGGAGCTGAAGAGTGTCAAGAGTCTCTTAGTTCCTAGAACATATATCTGAGTATTAGACATGCAGAACTTTATTCAGAAGCCTTTCATTTAATGCAAAAAATATACTAAGTACCTATCATGTGTTATAGCAGTAAGAAAAATGGGTAAAAATTTACGCTGTTGTCCTAAAGAGCTGGGTCAGACAATAAACAAACAAGTAAATTACACAGTATATTAGAAGGTAATAAGTCCAGTGAAGGAAAATATTGAGTGATATGGAGGATGAGTGCAAGGAATTGTCATGGTAGTAGATTAGTAAGACAGAGCTTTCCTAAGGTACCGTAAGCAAAGATTAGAAGGAGGGGAGGTAGGTTGTCAAGCAGATATGTAGGGCCAGGTGGTTCTAGGCACAGAGAATACCAACCACCAAGTCACTTTAGCAGAGCCTTCCCTGGTAGATTTGAGGAATATACAGGGGCCCTACATGTCAGGATGTGAGTGAACAAGTAGAAAGTGGTGTTGGTAAGGTTTAACAGGTAATGGAGTGTCAATTTGTCTAAGGACTTGGAACCTTTCCAACAGATTGTGTTGCAAATATTAGGAATGATGGCTGCAAAGACAGAGACTGAATTTCAAACTAACCTAAAAGAAGGGATACTTGGAGTTTTATTGAACTTAATTTGGACATCTAAGCTGTGGAAATAAGATGGAGAAATCTAAATTTTGGAAAACAAAATAAAATACTGTTAGTACTGTTAATATCTACTATACATGGCTTCCTGCTCATATACTTGCAATCCCTTCCAAAGAAGTAATCATGTTACAAATGTGGTGTTTATCCTTTTTCTTTTTTGTATTTTAAAATATATTTGCATCTCAAACAACATGTATAATTTTTAAGTTCTTAAACTTTATATAATTTTGAAAACATGATTTTAATTCTCCTTTTGTTTGTGTTAATTATTTTAAGTTGACATGTGAGGTCTGCCAGGAAAAAGTCTGATTGTAAATATAACAAGAATGTTTTGCGTGACATGGATGTAACCTGGCAGCCAAGAAGAGGGGACTGGAAAGAACATGTGTGAACAATGACAACTTCACTGTACTAGTTAGTGGGGGTGGTAGACGCCATTGAGTGAGCATATGTACTGTGTGGCCATCACATTCAAAAGGACTGAGTGAGTAGAGCAACAGATTTACATCAAAATTTGCAGTGAGCTTGAACATTCCTTTGCTGAAACTATTGGATGATTCAGAAGATCACAGCTATGGGCAACTGGTGATTGGCAGCTTCTTCACAACAACACACCTACCCAAGCATCATGTCTTATGCAGAGGTTTTTGGTGAAGTATCAAACCACCCAGGTGACTCAGCCCCCCTACAGCCTCTATTTGGTGCCCTGTGACTTCTGGCTTTTCCCAAAACTAAAATCACCTTTGAAAGGGAAGAGATTTCAGACTGTCAATGAGATTCAGGAAAATATGACAGTTGCTGATGGTGACTGGGAGAAATGTGTTGGGTTCCAAGGTGGCTACTTTGAAGGGGGTTAAAGCATCATTGTCCTATGTACAATGTTTCTTATATCTTTCATCTTCTTCAATAAATATCTCTATTTTTCATATTACATGACTGGATACTTTCCAGACAGACCTACTATGTAGCTATAATGTCATCACTCTCTAGAATTCTATTTTTTAAACATGCCACAGGTTACTTACCTTTAACCCTGTTGAAAGATATTTAGGTTATTCCAATTGTATTAAACAGAAATGATGTTGATATGGACTTTTTCTTGCATTTTTGTATCATTTTCTTATTCACAAGTTCAAGAGTTTCTCTAAGATATATATATGAGTGTAATTGTTGAATCATAAAGACATATGCATTTTAAACCTTAACAAATAAAGTTATATATTACTCTACATATGCATTGCACCAATATACTCCATAATTCACACTTTCAAGTTCAAAAATTTTTTTTATATATTTTATTGAGTATGCTTTTACAGTTGTCCCATTTTTCCCTTTATCCCCTCCGCCCTACACCCATGTACACACTAGTTCTTTGGCTTCCTAATTTCCCACACTACTCCTAGCCTCCCCTTGACCACTTTTTTTTTTTTTTTTGGTCTACATTTTCCCACCACCACTTTCCCCAGCCCCACCCACCTCCACTTACCACCCTCAAGCCTTCCCCCATTTGGCTTTGTCCATGTGTTCTTTATGCATGTTCTTTGATGAACCTTCCCCTCCCTTTCCTCTGTCATCCTCCTCTCTCCTCCACTCTGGTTACTGTCAGTTTGTTTTTTATTTCAATGTTGTTGGTTATATTTTGCTTGCTTGTTTATTTTGTTGATTAGGTTCCACTTATAGGTGAGATCATATGGTATTTGTCTTTCACAGCCTGGCTTATTTCACTTAGCATAATATTCTCCAGCTCCATCCACGCAGTCACAAAAGGTAGGAGTTCTTTCTTTCTTTCAACTTTTTGAATCAGTGTTGATACTGATGGCTGGCCAGAGCGAGGGATGGGTGCAGGGCATGCCTGAAGTATTATGGGTGAAGCTGCCCTGCTAGCAGGGTATGTAACGATAGGCTACACTAATACCAGGCAGAAACGTGACAGGAGAGTGTCCTACTCTGAGTCTGAGTGAGACTGAGGATGGTAATTGAAGAAGAAAAGTTCCTCAGACACCCTTCAGGAACATGACAACAGGGGGAGGTGCTGACCCACCAGCCTAGCCTGGGAGGAGGACAAGATTGGAGACGTGAACTCTTCTGGAGCATAGAAAGCTTGCTCCAGAGATTTAAACAGAGGGAGGCCAGAGACTTGACCCTTCTTTTCCTCTGGGGTCCGAACATGGACCTGCAGCTGGAGTGCATGCAAGAGCACCAGGGCCCAGAAGCTGCTTGGTTAGGTGAACGGAGCCCCTGCATGGCTGGCTGCTGTGGCTGGCAGCAGTCCCAGGATCCTGGCACCAGGAAGGTGTGGCTTGGCAATGGCCACATGGGTCACACTCACAGACTCCAGGGAGCCATCCACCTAGCAGCCCTGTGTTCCTAAGGACAGGTAAGGGTGGAGTGTGAATTCAAGGCATGATTTTAGGTTTCAGTCTTTCTGGGAACAAATGTTCTTTTTCTGTGTTTTGCAGAAGAAAGGAGCATGGAGCTAGGGAGTTCCCCATTCTTCCAAATGGTGGGACATTTTAATAAAGACTTTTTCCTTCCCCACCAACCTTTGCCTTATACCTGTGTTTGACAGTGGGCAACCAAACCCCATTTTTGTTCGCTAACAGTGTTTCCCAATGTGTTCAAGAGTACATTTGCAGCAGGACAAATTTTCAATTTCCTTAACTATCCTGTGCATAGTGGAAACATTATTACTCTTGATGCTTGTCCACCAAATGCCTACCAGATCTTCAATAAATCGCCTTGAAAATCCAATACAACCCATTCTCCCAGTTTTCTAAATATTTGGCAAAAGTTTTTATTTTATGTTTTTAAAAAATTTCCTTTCTTTTCTGAGATCCCAGATGCCTATTTAATTAGAATGTGTTATATTTTATCTGGAAATTTTTTAGTGCTTCACGTTAGTGTAATTCATTCCCCTAACATTTGATTTGTCCCATGATATGTGGAGAACAGGTTTTTAAAAATAAATATTTCCAGTTGATTCTAAATATTGTCTTCCTCTAATGAACTCCCAGTTTATCAATTTATCTGTCTCCTCTGCTACCTTTTTTGGCTGAGACCATCGATTTTCTTGTGGTGACATTGGGTTTTATCAGCTTTCTTTTCTTCATTCTTAAATTACCTGTACCCATTTCATCAAACAATTTGAGTATATATTCAACATAAAATTTCAGTCAAATGCCACTTCTTTAATAGATCATTTAACATTTATAAAAAGATAATTTCTTTTATATTTGTATTATATTTTGTCCTTAGTAGTAATTGTTAATTTATCTCAAATAAAATCCAAATTATTTTGCCAGATAATTTTGTTTCTTTTAAAGATTTAAACCAGAAAAAACAATAAATGTACATCCTGGTTATGCAGTATGGTAGAGGAGTTTAATCGGTCTAGAATAGCTTTCTTAGATTTGTGAGATAGTGAATGAAATAATATTGAAAGTTGTTTAAATATTTAAGACTAAAGCTGACTTAGAGAGATTTGTGATAATTTAATCAGGATAGGAAATATTTGCATCTGTTCTATTTCTTGAAAGTTTCTAAATCCAAGAAGTTTAAACTTAGTTAACAAACAAAGAAAATGTTAAATCACAATGCCCAAGGTGGTGATCTGAGAAAAAAGAGAAGATCAAGGAACAGATAGACCTGAAGAATTTAGGTTAATCATATTATAGGATTTGTAAATAGAGGATATGACTTTTAAAAGGAGTTAGTAGAGTTGGGGTTTTTAAACTTTAAACTTGATTTTGTTTGCTTCTAATAAGCATACAAAAATTAACTTCAGTGAATAAATGGACTGAATCCTAATAATGCTTTACAGAAAATCCTTATCATCATATCCAGAATTGTTTTAATTTTTAATGCCAACATAGTAGCAGCAACCGGGATAAATGATCTATTGTGGAAATTTCAATGAATATGTATAACCAAGTATTAGGTGGTCTGAATAATCTGGTTTCAGATATTCACTGTTATCATAGTCAATAGGTTATAGTAGGAACTGTCTATTGAGTGGCATATGCCTATTTTATGCCCTCATTTTCTTTCCTGAGTATAATGTGCATCTTTATCAGCACATAAATTTCATTTAATACTGTAAAGATTGCAGATAGTTTTGATCTCATTCGACAAACAATAAAGCTCACCATCTTCATATGAATTAGGACTTAATCAGGTAATCATCAATTCTCAGTAAATAGTTATTTTAGTAACAAATAGCAAATGTCAAAGCAACAGACATAATCAATAATATCACTAATAAAATTTCTTTTAAAAGCTCTAAAGTTTTGTTTTCTCTCATTTTGTTAAAAGTGTTCTTTGTTTTTGACATATATTTAACTAGCTCTGTAATGACAGGGTTGTATGTTTTCTTATATATTATATTTTCCTTTACATAAAATCCTTCAAGTATTTTGAATATTAACATTTAAATAAGAAAATATTGATATCTATGAAGATAACATATTGATATTAATTTCTATTTTAATGCTAGTTTCATAAAATGCATAAATTTGTGAATCAGTTGTTCAAATATTTTTCTTATTTTACATGAAAGCCGATATAGGAAAACTGTAAAAGAAACTTCTTCCTCTAGTAGCGATATTAAAAGTGGAAACTAGAAAATTTCCTCTAGGAACTCTACAGCTCTATTTTTAAATTTATTTTGTTTCTGTTTTTTAGCAGTCCTATTTATTTTACGTTTGTTTTTGTTTCTTATTTTTGCACTAACAAATAATCACAAATTTAGTGGCTTGATATAGCAAAATTGTATCTTACAGATATTGTGTTCAGGCATATGAAATGAGCCTTATGGAGCTAAAATCAAAATGTTGATAAAGCTGTGCTCATTCTAGAGGCTTCAGGGAAGACCCTGTTTCCTTGTCTTTTTCAGCTTTTAGAGGCTGCTTATATTCCTTGGCTCACGGCCCCTTTCTCCATCTTCAAAGTCCATCATTTCAACCTCCATTTCCTCTCCAATCTGCTTTATCTGACACTCCTGTTTTTTCTCTCATGCAGATCATTGTAATTACAGTCATCCCACTTAGATAACACAGAATTATCTTCCCATAACCTTTAATTTAATCACATATACTAAGTCCCTTTTGGCATGTAAGTTGACATGTGTAGATTCTGAGGATTCGTTCATAGGTATTTTGTGGAGCTTATTATTTCCTCTACCACAGAACCTGAGGTCACTTCAGCATTTTCATGACAATGGCAACATCTGTGCATGTGTGTGCATGTGTGTGTGTACGTGATGTGTATATGAAACAAAAGCAGTGCATCGCAGCTGCCTTGGAAATAATTCAGCCAACATTCCATTGAGGCTAATAGGTGTATCATTATTCATACTCATAGGAAAGGGTTAACTTTCCTTAAAGTAAATGTCTAAATATCGTTGTTAAAAAAAAGATGAATGATTAAACAGTGCTTTTAATGAGTGTTTATAATACTTTGTAGCTATGGTTCTTTTATTTTAATTCATTTAAGGAGTGAATTTTCTGCCATTTTATTAGAACACATAGAACATTTAGAGGCATTGTAAATATTTAATATGTTTAGGGACAAACAACATATTTCTAAAGTCATGTGGCTCTTACCCTCCAAACTAGAACATTTTTGGTTTTAATGTTTGTTCTCTCTATTAGGCAACTTATATGACTCACCTTTGGAAAAATACTAAAGAGTTATAATTTTGAAAGTTGTCCCTTAATTTTATCTTTCAAAAATCTCTGTAACTACTTAAAACATCCTGCAAAGCAAACCTTGTGAGTAATATTAACCTCTGTTCCTTTAGCACTATCCCAACCGTTTCTCAAAAACTGCTTTCAGAAAGATTTAGGAACTCCTAAGGAGGTGGATTTACAAGCCTGCATTATTCAGTCATTTTTTTATGTTGTGATTTTTTAAATTGAGGAAAACACACCTTATTAAGCTTCATTCCTCAGATATTCTGTATTTTGTCTTAAGACTACTTCTCAGTTCAGCATAAGTATTCCATGCATGTTTCCAAATTTGAATGTCCTAAAAAGGCATGTTGCCTTTTATTTTACTAAAGATGAACTTGTGCAATCTTCTTTCTTTAATGAGTGCCTACATCTTAAGCAATATTTGTTTAATCACAATTCTGATTAAGTTAGTTCTTGGAATTAGTTCTATGGTAATTTGTTCAATGGTATCTGTTTTCTTTCATTCAAATTCAGGGTGTCCACTGAACTTGACAACAAAAGGGAACTCTCAGTACTTTGGCAGAAAAATTTCAAAAGATTGTAATGACTAAGGAAAAAGATAAAAATGACCCCGGTTTTACTGGCTGGAAGAGTCAACTGCTCAGTAAAATTGACCATTCTTTCATGAATCTGGCTGTGAAAAGAGGGCAAGACAGGCAAGATAACAGAAGTGGCATGCGTCTGTGATGGAGCCCTGTGGGAAAGCCGTGCTTCTTTGGCTGGCTGTTTGACATTGGTTTAGATTAGTTGTCCTTTTTAAATTTTGTGCTTGTTTTGTTTTATTGTAATTTTGGGTGAGGAAGATATAAATCATGTTTAAATTCAGATTAGTGACAAACCAGATGAATTAACTATTATAATAAATATAACTGTAGAAATGAATAATACACCAACAAAAAAGGTCAGAAAGGAGTGATTATTGTTATTTATTGTTAACAACACCTGAAAAGTGAATTCAGTGAGTTTTCTAGGGAGGTTAGAGGAGATGGGGCATGATGTGGCAAGCGGTTGAGTTGACTGACTTTAATATTTCTATCACAATTTTCAAATGATGCTGTAGCAGTGCAAGAAACTGCCCAGGGGAATCCTGACCTCATTGGAGTTGGAAGTCTTTGCAAACTTGCTTGATTTTTAGCTACAGCAAAGCTTAGAAGTCCAGTCTGTCCCAAAACCTAGGGAAATTCTTCATTCCTTATAAGACAAGCAGTTCAACATGGGACAATTATTATTTGTCAATGCTATATCCACAAAAAAATAATGTATTGATTATCATATCAGGTTCCCAAAATAAAAGGCTTTGTTATAATTTCTGGCCAGTAACAGGGGGACTAACTGTTTAGGTTTAACTCTGTTCCATTTTAAGACTAAAAGTTATGTGCCGCAGGAAATCCCTTCAGCTCTGGATAAATCAAGGATGGTTGTTCACTCTAATTATATATATACACACACACACATACATATTGATATAAATATAAATTCAGCATACATTTTCATCATTCTGAATCCCTGAAGTCCCCAATTTATATTCTCTCAAACATCACAGGTAATTGCTTGAGATTATCAATGTACAACCCTCATTCCTTGTCCCTGAAGCATGCTTGTGCGATTGCCACTTTAATCCATGAGAATAAACAATGCAATTCTTTGGCATTTGATTACATGCAGAGCTATAATACTTATATATTACAGTGCATCACTGAAGTGAAAAAAAATACATAACTGGGTGACAGAGAGGGAGAATAGGATGGGTTTTATTAGACAAGGGTCTGCACACCATGACCAAGAAGAGCTAATGTGAAAATGAAACACTGTCTTCCAAGCATTTTCCTTCTGTGGCAGCATCACTATGATAGCGTACAAATCAGGGTGAAGAAAGTGACCTTAAGCCACATTTTTGATATATTGAGTGTGATAATTTGGAGCATATTTGCCTCATATACTGTAATGATATATAGTTACAGTGACTTGGAGTTCCTTAGAGATCCCACTGAAGAAAAAATGGATATAATTAGAATCTTGGATACAATCATCCAATTTTTCTCCTGTTCATTAAGTAGCACAGATTGTGAATTATGAGAGATAATCTATAAATATTAATATCTTATATCAAGTAATAGTTTCCATCTTATTATTCTCAAGTATTTTCTAGAAGTAGGATTTGAGTAAAGTTAGAAATAAATTGTTCAATTACAAGAAAGTATTGGAAAAATAGACTAAGCTTAATGATTATCACCAACGATAACAGAAGTTGTTTTATAATTAATTCAATTTTATTCTCTTTGTTTTATTTAAATCCTTGCTGAATGTAGAGAAAATGCCATAAGTTTTGGAGTCAGAGAGAGTCAAATTCAAGAACTGAGTTTCCAATTCAATGGTTTAGTTATTTTAGACAATTATGTTATGTCCCTAAGCCTCAGGTTTTTTTTTTTCAATTCTGCATGTAGACAACTAATCTTAGAATCTGCTTTGAAGATTAAATGATAACACATATTAGTCCTACAGCATGCAATGTGTGCTCATACTCAACCCTTCAAATACGTTCAAAACTCACTGACCAAAGGAGAGCATCACCTGCCTATTAAATATGTGAATTTTCTGAGATTGTGAGATCCCTCTAATTTAGGTAGAAATGGTGAGGTGTCTACTCACCTCAACATATAGGGGAGAGACTGTGGGTGAAGAAAAACAAGGCAGCAGAAGTGTTGTTCTGTTAGACGGGCAGTGGCCGCCTGCCCCACCCAGTCATGACACTTCCTGAATGAAAGGCCCAGAACCTTAGGGCTGGAATAAATGGGGTTATATTATTTTGTCAAAACTTGTCTCTAATTCCCCTGTGGTGTATTTACATAGAGTATTATGCATGTGGTATGTGCAAATACAGATTAATCATGGAATATACAAAGAGAAAGTGGGCATTAAAATTTGTGGCTACAGTTACTGTTGGGGAACCCATCCAATTTCTCATTGCTTCTCTGTTTATTTTACTAGTTAGGGAATTAGTTCATTCATATATGTTGCTTTCCTTCAGGTTTATTCTATCAGTTAATCTAATTTCTATCGTTTGTCTCATTTATAAAACTCATTCTGCCATGCTATTGTAACTTATTCACTGGGTTTTCTTTTAATGGAAAGAAAACTTGAATTTTATTTATGGATGATTATGTGTTCAAATTGCATGTTTAACTTCATGTTTTTTAATCAAACTTCTTATCATGATCATCCATAATTTAACACAGTTCTCTCTCTTATTTTCTATTACTATCAACCACAGACACTAAAATCCAACCAAAAAGATATTCTTTCTTTTCTTAAGATTTTTTCACCCCTAAGGTTTAAATAGATACTGTTCTCTCCTTTTGGAATAACATTACCGTAATATGTCATATGGTTGGATCATTTTCATTTTTTTAAAGTTTTTGATTCAGTATCATCTTCTGGAAAGTAGTTTCTTGTTATTTCAGAATAGAGAAAAAGAGCAGAAAAACAAAATAAAACAAAACATCCAATTGCCTAAACCTCAGATTTTTTTCTCTTTTTCACCAGCATCCAGTACTTTTTTATCAAAAGCATTTTTCCATTTTATTTCAGGTATTGCTATTTCTGAAAAATATGTAAGTACCCAGTATTTTATTTTGGGGTCTTAGAAGATACTATTACATTGAAAGACACATTGCACCAAAAGTAGAATCTAACAGGATCAAGAAAATGTAGTTCAAATACATATTTATATAGAGAGATGTTTTGACATGATTTTTACATTTTTATTAATGTCCATTCAGTGACTTTGAGAAAGTGATGTAATATAATGCAATTACTTTGCTCCATGCCCTTGGAAAAGATCATACAAATTTGCTGATATGAGTATGTTTAAATACTCACCTATATCTCTCCTTGTGTTTGGTTAATAGCAATTTTTGCAAAGTTGTCAGTATTTTCTAAAATTTCTCTTATTTTTCTTATTTAAAAAATGACTTGTATAAGTAGTTTCAGTAACTCAGCTATTTTGGACTCATTAATTTGTAGCCCCTCCTTATTAATTAGTAGCCTATTTATGTATCATTGTTTATCCTGATGAATTCAAAACAATTTACATATTTTAAACATTCTGCTGACACAAAACTTTTTGCTCCTTTTATTTATTTTATCTATGATGCTTTTTCATCTATTTCCTTTTATTGTTTTGAAGAATATAATCTTTTTTTTAACCTGAAACACTAAGAAGAGTCCTTTGTCAAAATATCTTCTAATTTATAGCAACAACCTAGCAGCAACTAGAAAAAAACAATAGGATAAAGGGTTTGTGTGCTCTTTAATAGATAGCTCGTTAACAATTACAGAATAGCTGTACAGATTTGCTGACCACATTATTTGTTAAAACCAAAACACAAATAAGTTTAAAAGAAAAAGATATAGTGGCAGTAAGGGAAATAATTTTAGGTTTAATCTGTATTGAACTAATGATTGGCTCAATCTTATTGAAAAAAAATGAATAACTTGCAAAAATACACAAAAAACAAAACAACAACAAAAAAAACTGTTGATTGTGCCATCTTCTGTCCCTAGAATCTATGAGTTACAAGGGGATGAGCTACCACATACCCTAACATACCCACTTTATAAAGAATGGGTTTCTTAGGTCATGCTTAAATAAGGTTGGTTTCTAGATAATTATGAAATAAACAAAAATAATAAGTCCTGAACATTTAATTAGTGTTATTTGGGATGATTATGTCTCAGCTTACATTTTAGTATTTTTTTCTTTCTTTTTACAATCTTGAATGTTTGTTCTTGTTTCTCAAGGAAAATAATTGAGAAACTCTAATACCAGTACTGCCTTCTGCCCTATGAATATTTCCTACATTTGGTAGGCAATAAAAAATAGTGTTTAGTGTTAGCATTATATCTGTTAATTTTAAAAATATATGACTTAATTTATTAATATGTAAGTCCCAACTGAACTCTGAGAATGAAAACTATCTTAATTGGTGTTTTTGTTTGATTTTGAAACTGGATCAATTTGATTTTAATTTACTATAACCTGTGCCTTCCTGTTCATTATTGCAGTTCATATACTTTTAAGAAATAGTTACTATAAAATATACTTATATTGTGGTAAAATTGCTTATTCGTTTTTGTTTTTATTTGTGTATTTTTGTGTTTTCTTTTAACATAATATAAAACTGACATTTTAGGGAGGATCACAGTTGCCTGAGTCTTAACCAGCATCAAGAGAAGAATATGTAACAGTTGCATCACCCCGTAAAATGCTCACACAGCCCTTTGGTGTCATGCCATTCCTCACCTAGGGCAACCACTTATCTTTTCTCTATCATTATAGTTCTAACTTCTCAAGAATGACATGTCAATGGAATTATTCAGTAAGTAACCTTTTGAAACTGGTTTATTTCACTCATAATGCCTTCCTGCCTGGGAGTTAGGCAAGAGTTCTTGGACATGATTCTAAAAGTAAAATACATTTAAAAATGATAAATTGCACTCCACAAAAATTTCTTAAATTTGCTACGTGAACGATACTGTTAAATTTCCTTTTAAATAAGATAAACATAGGACATATTTACAAAGGACATATTTGACAAATGATTTGTATACAGAATGTTTTTTAAATGAAGTTGAAGTTCAGTAGTAAGAAATACACAACTTATTTAAAAAGTGGGCAAAACTCATGGAAGAAATAGGTTTTATTTAAAACATTTTGTGACTTGATGCTAGAAAGTATTATGCGATGTTAATTTTTATTGTTTAGGTTTTTTCCAATATTAATGTTTTTGATGTTTTTGCTCAACTTGTCTTGGCCCATAAGATAAAGCCTTTTGTTGCTCTTTTGAAGTCACATTAGAGCAACTGAATGGATAAGACAAATATTGTTCTCATTTTGTAGTCTTCCGAAAACCAAAGGACAATATTTGTTAAATTTCATGGACATACCTAAGGGTGGGGTGCAGAAAATTTGTAATTCGTATAACAGAGAACCCTTATAAGCTCACAAACCATTACACTATTTCCAGATGTATTCTCTTTTTCAATGTCTTCATTCACCCATCTCTAGTACATCCTAATCTATAGCTATTACGATCTTTCTCTTATATAAAGCATAAATGTTTCTTACTAGAAAACCTCATACTCACGATAACCATATAAGGATATATATTATTTTGCTATGGTTGTCATAACAAAATACCACAGATCGGGTGTCTTAAACAACAAAAATTTATTTTCTCACTGTTCTGGAGTCTGGAAGTCAAATATAAAGCAGTGTTGGTTTCCTCTAAGGCCTCTTCCTTTTATTTGAAGATAATCGTCCTCTTGGTATTTGTTATCCTTCTGTGTACATGTGGCCTCGTGTCTCTGTGTATGTCCTATCTTCTCTTCTCATAAGGACACCAGATTGACTTAGAGCTCATCCTAATGGCTTCATTTTGACTTAATTACCTCTTTAAAGGTCCTAGTTACAAACAGAGTCATATTCTGAGGTATTGAAGGTGAGACCTGAACACGTGAATTTTTGCGGGGACAAAATTCAGCCCACAATGGGAGGGAGAATAGCTATGCATGTTCTATTGTTCATACTACTATGTTACTTGGGAAATTGGAAATAATTGCATGATTTATATTTGAGCAATTCCATTAAGAAAATTAGTTTATTCAATCTATGATGGCTCCCCCAGCATCATAAAAGAATGTTTGATTCTGACATTAGTTCATTGCACATAGGATAAACAAATATTATTAGGTTTAATCATAAAGGTATGTTTTTAAAAATGAAAATCCAGACACATTTTTACATAGCAATTACATATTCAGAATTTGGCCTAATAATTAAAATCTTTCAACATTCTACTGTTATTGTCAAACCTTAATTCTATGAATAATTGAGAATTTACTCAATTTAAGTGGGTTTTTAATAAATGTAATAGAAAAATTAGAAATGTATTTATCAATGAGTTAATATTTCAGATTAAGCTGTGGATCTTTTATAAACTATTTCACAATGTCACTTTTCCCAAGTATATCAATTTAATTTATAAAATTATGGTGATAAAATTAAAACTGAAAAGTGAACTAGATCAAACTACCCTACTTCACACTATGAAAATTATTAGTCTATGATTTTGTTTATAAAATTTTCCCACAAATATACTAACCTTCATATTCATGGCTAATATTCCAGAATGGTAATTCACTCATTTGCATTAATGTCATGTGGTGGAATATATTGATCCTAGCTCTAGTACAATAGAAGAAATAATTATAATATATATATATATATTAAACATTGTAACTAACTCACATTGACTCTTTCAAAACTAATTTATTATCAACTAATGAGATCTTCATTAGTCAAATAAAATTAAAGAAAATATTTTCATAGATCAAAATTTAATGTAAACTAAATTCTGTGCACAGTGTGGTGGGCCTTGGTCATATATAACCACGGCAGAACCCTAAGTTGCCACATAATGTCAACTCCCAGGCCTGACCAGACAGCTTTAGGTGAAAGGATATTGTCTCCTGATAAACACAATAAACAATGTAAGACCTTTCACCTAGACATTTGATAATATAACAAAGAACAAACAACCTTGAAGAAAGTCTATAACATTATTCTTGAGCATAGACCAAACTCCATGCTTTGGCCTCCCAGGGTGGAGTTTCCAAATTGCTATGCAGGGAAGTAGAGCCTTAAAGGAGAGGAACTGTCTTGCTAAGTGGGCTAGAATTTGTAAGGCAAGGTCCAGAGAGAGGGAACAACAGAGAAAGAGCCCTGGTTATATGCTTAAGGGTTTCCCTCAAGTGCTTGCTTGAATTCTGACTTGCACATTTATAAAGACAGACTCTAAAAAGAATAATAAAAAATAGCTGCTGGCAGGTTAGACATGAAAAAAGATTTCAGAGGCAATAAAGTACTGAAGAGACATTGGAGTTCTGACCTAGCTAAAGTGGTTAATTTTCCAAAATAATTTATTATTGAAAATATTATCTCATGGTAAATTTATTAATAAAGTAAAAAAGTAATTGAATATACTTTGGGACCATTGGAGAACATTAAATATTGATTGACATCATATAAGTTGTTTGGGAATTTCTGTTAGTGATATTAAGTGAGATTATTGAACTCTGGTTGTTAGAATACCCTTACTTATTAAGATATGTATAGAAACACTTATGAAAAAATGACACAATTAGAAGTTATATATATATATATATATATATATATATATATATATATATATCAGCAACATAGAAAGGAAACGAATAAGAACAGAAGACTAAACAATGTAAAGACAAAAGAATGGAAAGAAGTAAAGAAAGAAGAAAGGAAGGATATTAGTTTAATAACTAAAAGCAGCAGTTTATTGATTTTACGCACAATTTTGTAAGTCTGCTGTGCTGTTCTTGTCTGGGTCAGCTCACTTTGTATTTGCTGGGTCTTCTGATATGTCTGTGGTTGGTTGGGATTTTGCTGATGGCTGGAAGATCTCAAATGGTTTCACTTATTCTGGAAGTTGGCAGGCTATTTGTCTTGGTTTTCCTGTATTTAACCCCTCACCCTCCATCAGTCTTGCTCTATTTTTCATATGGTGGTCTCAGACTTATGAACACAGCAAAAGAAGATGAATTCCAATACACAAGTTCTTTTAAAGGCTATGCTGGCAAAAAAGGAAGAAGGACCCATGGACATGGACAGCAGTGTGGTGATTGTTGGTGGTGGAGGTGGTATAAGGGGACTAAATGGTAATGGAAAAAATACAATATATATATATATATTTTAAGATTCTGCTAGTGTTATGTTTGCTAATGTTCCATTGGGAAAAGCAAGTCACTGATCAAGCACAGATTCAAAGTGTGAAGGAGAAATAGACTCTGTATCTTGATGGGAGGAGTTGCAAAATCACATGGCAAAATGGTGTACATAAAAGATTGGGAAGATTATGTAGCTATTTTGCAATTAAAAGAAGTCAAGAAAGGAAGAAAGGAAGAAAGGACAGAAGGAAGGAAGGAAGAAAAGAAGGAAAGGGAAGGAGGAAGGGAGGGAGGAAGGGAGGGAGGAAGGATGTTAAGCAAGTATGACAGAATGTTGATTACTTGAATTTTGGGGTTGGAATAGGGTGCATCTCTCTATTTTGCAGATTATAAAAACTTTTAATATAAAGAAGTTAAGAAAAAGACTTGCTAACAGAAAAGAATTCCAACAACTATTTAATTGTGTTCAGCAGTTTTTTGTTAATTCTCCTCAATTGATAAGGTCCATATAAATTCCAGAAATGTTAAAAATGAGTAAATCAAAATAAATTTAAACTTGCTTTTTCATATATCATCCTTATATCTTATATCTTATGAATATTGCTATAAAAGCAAGAGATCTACTGACTAAAATACTTTCCAAATGAGCTGCTTCTATTATATTTTTATAGAGTTCATTGGCTAAGTATATAATTAAAAGATACCTTTGGTAGTAAAGTAATAATTCAAAGATATTTATATCACTTGACACTCAAAATTTTAAGAGGCACATTAAGGGTAGAGATGTGTTCGCTGTATTTGGCATCTTACTTGTGCACTTAGTGTGGAAAGAACAATATTCTTTTTTCTACAAACTGTTGATTCTAGAGAAATGAACTGTCAGTGGCAGAGAAATCTGTCAGCCATAAAGAAATATTAAAATGGAGTGACTAAGGAAGTTATTTATTATGATGTATACTGTTTTTGAAAATTAATGTAATATCGCTAGGTGAAATAAGTCATGGACCTAACTAAAATCAGTATGTTGTTATATAGGAAAGCATTAAAATACTTGTAATTAATTAAGTAATTAACATACTATAAATGATATTTTAAAATTTAGCCTAATACTTATCTATAGTTCAACATTTCAATATTGGAATAGGGCAGAGATTGTCTAAGTATTTCTTATATATATACATATATGTATATATATGTATATATGTGTATATATATATAGGTTATATATAATTTATATATATTATAGCAATATTATATATAGTTTATATATAATATATAGTTTATGTATAACCTATATAAACTACATAGTATGTCTACTATGTATATATATAACATAATTTGTCTTAGGTAAATTCAGGCCAGAGAGAACTAACAAAAAATATATTTAATTTTTGGAAGTTTTGAATGAAACATTGAGTTTATAATAAATATAACAAATTGATAAATTTCAAGGAAAAGATTGAAAGCTATATTTTAACTTCAGAGGAATGAGCCAAAAATGAAGATACGGTATTTACTACAATTTTAAGAACACCAGCCAGGAAATGTCTCAGTAGGAAGCCTTGAAAGTCAATAAAAGCAAATTAACTACTGAAATGACTCTTTGGCAATCTGGGGAATGCCAGCTTTCCCATCACCTCTAGAAACGAAATTCTTTTATAATTGACAACAAAACTTTTTTATGAAGACTGCAACCTCCCACAGGTGGAAAGAAAGATGTATTAATCCAGCACATTTGTTCATGTGTGAAAATAGTTTTCTGCGATTAGAAACCTAAATGACATCCTGCTCTCCATCTATGAGTCTGTCTCGATTTTCAGTGTTAGTTCAGTTTGTTTATTATATTCCACATATGAGTGAAATCATATGGTATTTGTTTTTTTCTGACTGGCTTATTTCACTTGGCATAATGTTTTCCAGGTATCAGTGGGGTGGTTAAGTGGTAGAGGGATTGAGCAAAAAAGAAAAAGCACTCATGGACATGGACAATAGTGTGGCGATTGCTGGGGGTGGGGAGGGTGGTATAAGGGAACTAAATGGTAATGGAAAAAAAATACAATAAAGATTTAGTAAAAAAAAAATTCTAAATAAAACCATGTTAAGTAGACTCTAATGACTACATCTTCCCCTGGTTTTGTATAGTAATTATATATAGTAAAAGTTAAATATTAACATGAATATAGTATTTGTTCCTACATAGTTTAGGTGAATCAAAAGGTATAATAAATTTAAAGGGCTTTATTATGACAAATCTCACTAGGGCAGTTTATGTCCACTTGTTTCTCATCTATTGATGCACTTGAAGACATCACAGAATTTTTCTCAGATTGTACTTTCTTTGATCATTTTAACTTTTAAAATGTTTTATTGAACTCTTCATAGCATAAGCATGATTTGAGAAATTAGTATGCTTCTATATATATTTTGGGGTTTCTGCATCTTTATTTTTTATGTTTTATTAATTTTTTAGGGTGACATTGGTTAATAAAGTTATATAGGTTTCAAGTGTACATTTCTATGATACATGTTATGTATACTGCATTGTGTATATTTAGTGATTGTTCTTATTCCTGATTTGTTCCTAAAAACAGACTTGTATAATATATCTCAAAGTGATATTTTGAATTATATTTAAACAAGTATTTTAATTTCAGAGTTAAATTTTCCAAATTGGATTAAAGCACAGATTTCTACACAAACTTACAATGACTCTAACGTTAAATGCCCACTTAGTAATAGATAATGATAAAAATTGTGTTGCTGACAGATAATAGGATATCGATACTTCAGCCATTCCTGTTTTACCATTTCCTTGATACTTTAAACCCAATCTCAGCTTTTCATCCCATAGTCAAACCGTACATGTAATTCTCAAAAATTATTATACACTATAATCACCTGGGTTATTTTTCAAAAATCACAAATGTAATGCAGGATCTCAAAGTTTGCTTCCATTATTTTACCTGTATCTGCATGCGTGAGTGCAACTTTTCTTCTATTGCAATGTTTTCACTATTCAGTCCATCATCAAACCCTCCATTTGAATTGGAGTTCTGTCACAACTTTTTCAAGAACATCAATTCTTATAATTTTCCCTTTTATATTCTGCATCACAAGTTCTCCCTTTTTATTGGATCCTCTTCATAAGCGTGCTAGGATCCCAAATTGTATGTTAGGCACACTTCAGACATAGAGTGTTACACAACTTGATGAGATCCTGTACAAACTAGACATGTTAATAAATAACAAGGATTTTGATCACCAGGTTAGTGTTCTACTTACTGTGTTAGACTCTGTGACTTGTTAGATTTTCATTATTTTACTCAGTTCTTTATAATTTACAAAGGTCCAAAGTAAAGTTTTATTATGAAAAATGGAATATAACAGAATTTTTAAAAGCCAGCATGGGCTTGCCTGAGTACATTAATTACATAAGTTCCCCGCCGGTTTGATTCCCAGTCAGGGCACACGTCTGGGTTGCAGGCCAGCACCCAGCCAACTGAGCCACACCAGTCAGGACTATTTTAGTTTTCTTATGGCTGAGTGGTATTCATTGCATAAAATATTTAGAACACAGTACCAGAAAAATGGTAGTTTATTAAAAATGTTTTATTTTACCTTAACTTGACTTTAAAAAACCCTGAAAAAAGGGAAATGGTATGGAAATATCTTAGTATCTACTTCATAACCATATAAATCTGGATTTGCATTGCGGCTGCAGCGATTGAAAATTTGGATGCTTTGTTTACTTTCTCAATGGAGCTTTTTTTTAACTGCAAAATTGTGATAGCATTTCATATAAGTTTTTGTTGTAAATTAAAATTTAAAAACATAGTAAAATTATTTAGCTCAGTACTTGGCACATAAGGAGAGCTTCATGAAGTAATAGTTACAGCTCTTAATTCAACAGCTTTATATAATATTTCATGTGTTTAATGCATATCATGTAATTTTTGTTTCTTAGTTTCCTACATGTAATCACCCTGAATATTTCAAACTGTCTCCTCGGTGAAGTGCAGAGGGTTTAGCTGCATTATTCGAATAACAACAAAAGAAAGATTGTTACTAACTCTTAGGCTTCATTACAATCCACAGTGCACTTCAAGGTCTCACGACAAAAGCCGAGTGGTGGTATAGCTTTTCCGTTCAATTAATGGGGAGCCACCGAATTGACACAGTTCATTCCACAGTGTTCCCTCCATTTTTCATGAATACTTTTATATATTTTATTGATTGTGAAAACAAATGAAGCAGAGAAAAAGAAATAAACACATACTTCTTAATTCTGTATAGAAACGAATTACATTTATTTATGTCCAAGTACATGGTTAGGGTCTTTCTGTTTATACATGTCTATGTATATAAAGGAAATTCATAATAAAAACCATGTAAATTTCTGATTTTGAAGAAAAACGTATCACAGAATGCTCTGGGAATATTTATTTATGTAAAATGTGACTAAAATTTGAGCATAAATGTAGATGAAAATTAAAATTTGAAAATGTAAAAGGTCTCTGAGATATGTAAGAGATATGTTTACTCATATCTCAGGCTTTAGAAGCTGTTGAATCAGAAAGGAGAACTAAATAAATGAAAAATTTAACTGAGAAGAAAAAAATAGTTCGAAATTAAGTCACTTAGCATTTTCTATCTAAACTATGAACTTTACATGTTATTGACAAAAAAAGTAAATGTGCTAAACACAAATAAGAAAATACTAAAAATCTAGCCTGAGCTAATGATAAACTTCATAGTTACAGAAAATCCAGTAACATATTATTAAAATCTTAAGAGTTAAGAATTGTTTTTATTATAATTTCATCAGGAAAGCCATGCAATACTACTTCTTAATGAAATTGCAATTACTATCTTTATATTATTTTAGGTCAAACCTATTAATAAAGAGATAAAAAAAGAGAAGATAATCCTAAACAACTAGAGAAAAGAGGAGACAATACATAATAGTCGATTTCTATAAAAGCATAACTATTCATCACTAGAAACAAACATTTGTTAAATTCATGAGAGATAGAAAGTTAATTTCCTGTTAAGGGTAAAACATTCTCAAACGAAAACATGCTGAATATAGGATGAAATTAATGTTAAAGTGAATGAGTCACGTAGGTATTACCACAATCAATGCCCTTTATAATGATTCAAAGTCAACCAGAAAAATTTAAATTATATATCATAAACTAGAAAAGGTAGCTTTCAATGTTATATAACTTTACATAGTCATTGATGACTTCACCTTGGCTTTCTTGGTCCATCTGTCTAATAAATCTGATCTTCCACTCTGCAAGAAAATTACATATCTACTCTTCAAATGCCTCATCCAGATTTACAAGTAATACTCACATAACCTCACTGCCAGTAGAGAATTTTGCCTATGTTTTCTCTTTGGGAAAATTCTCAAGTGTGTTCTACACTGTTTCCTTGAGTACTAGTTGCTCAAAATGACCCTTATTTAATAACACATCTTTTATTTATTTACTTCTGTTTACTGCCAAAATTCCCCACCTCCCTATTAGTTTGTAGAATTGCCTCATGCACTGCTTGTTCACTATTCCTTTACAGGGCCAGCTTCTGGAAAACCCAACTGAAAACACATAGGTTCTAAATCAATGTATAAAAAAATTTGACTTTGGACTTTGGGTATACAAGTTTTCATAGAACTGCACACTTGAAACCTATGTATTTTTTATTTTACTTTTTAATTTTATATATTTTTATGCTGTTACAGTTGTTCCTGCTTTTTTTCTCCTTTTCCCTACCTCAGCTCAGCCCCACCTTCTCCATTCCCCAAGCCAGTCCCCATATTGTTGTCTGTGTCCCTGGATAGTGCATAAATGTTCTCCAGTTAAATACTTCACCATCTTTCATCCTGTCCCTTCCTTCCCTTCTGGCATCTGTTAGTCTATTAAAACAGATTGACAGCTACCAGATAATGTTAACGAAATGTTATCTAAGCTTCTGTTACTATTTTTTTTGTCAGTTTATTGTGTTCATTATATTCCACATATAAGTGAGATCATATGGTATTTTTCTTTTACTGACTGGTTTAATTCACTTAACATAATTTTTTCCAGGTCTATCTGTGCTGTTGCAAAATGTAACTTTTTTTATTCCCAGAAGTGGAATCGTTAGTCAAAGGGAGTTCCTTTTTTAATTTTTTAATGTTACTCCATGCTGTTTTCCACAGTGGTTGCACCAGTCTGCATTCCCACCAACAGTGCACCAGGGTTCGCTTTTCTCCACGTCCACACCAACACTTGTTTTTTGTTGATGGTAACCAATTTGACATGTGAAAGACGATATCTCTTTGAGGTTTTAATTTGCATTTCTCTGATAATTAGTGATGTTGAGCATTTTTTCATATGTCTATGAGCCCTCTGTATGTCCTTTCTGGAGAAGTATCTATTCAGGTCTTTTGCCTGCCCATGTTTTCATTGGATTGTTTGTCTTCCTGATGTTGAGCTGTATTAGCTCCTTGTATATTTTGGAGATTAAACCCTTGCCAGATATATCATTGATAAAAATACCCATATGGTGGGTTCCCTGTTCATCTTGCTGATGGTTTCTTTTAGCTGTACAGAAGCTTTTTAATTTGATGTGGTCCCATTTGTTTATTTTATGCTGTGTCTCCAGTGCCTTAGGAGGTATACTGGCAAAAATATTTCTACTTTGAATATCTGATATTTTAGTACCTATGTTTACTTCTAAGATTTTTATGATTTCACAACTTACATTTAAGTCTTTTATCAGTTTTTAATTTATTTATGTGTATGGTGTAAGCTGGCGGTCTAGTTTCATTTGCACGCATGTAGCTGTCCCATTTCTCAACACCATTTATTGAAAAGACTGTCTTTGCTCCATTGTATGTTCTCGCCACCTTTGTCAAGTATCAATTGCTCATATAGGCTTGGGTTTATTCCTGGACTCTGTTCTGTTCCATTGATTTATATGTGTACTCTTGTGCCAGTGCCAGACTATTTTGACTGCAGTGGCTTTCTGTTTAGTTTGATATCAAGAGTTGTGATACCTCCAGCTTTGTTCTTCTTTTGTAAGATTGCTGAGGCTATATGGGGTCTTTTTTGGTTCCATACAAATTTTTGGAATATTTAGTCTTGTTCTGCAAATTATGTCATTGGTATTTTAATAGGAATTAGCTTGAATGTATAGATTGCTTTGGGCAGAATGGCCATTTTAATAATGTTAATTATTCCAATCCATAAACATAGTACATGCTTCCACTTATTTGTATCTTTCTTGATTTCTTTCTTCAGTGGCCTGTAGTTTTCCGAGTATAGATTTTTTTATCATCATATTAAATTTATTCCTATATATCTTTTTGTTGTTGTTACAATAGTAAATGGAATTTTTGTTTTGTTTTATTTCTCTTTCTGTTAGCTCACTATTGGTGTACACAAATGCCATCAATTTCTGGATATTAATTTTGTATCCTGCTACTTTGCCAAATTCACTTATTAGGTCTAATATTTTTTTGGTGGGGTCTTTAGGGTTTTATATGCACAATATCATATCATCTGAGAATAATAACAGCTTTATTTCCTCCTTTCCAGTGTGGATGCCTTTTATTTCTTCCTCTTGTTTGATTGCTGTGGCTAAGACTTTCAGAACCATGTTAAATAAAAGTGGTAAAAGTGGATATTCCTGTCTTGTTCCTGATCTTAGGGGAACTCTTTTAGTTTTTGTCCATTGAGAATGATGTTAGCTGTAGGTTTTTCATACATGGCTTTCATTGTGTTGAGATATGATCCCTCCATTCCCATTCTATTTTTTTTAGAGTTTTTATCATAAATAAAGTGCTGAATTTTATCAAGTGCTTTTTCTGCCTCTATTTGTATGGTCATGTGATTTTTGTCTTTCATTTTGTTTCTGTGATGACTCACACTTAATGATTTGTGAATATTGCCTCAAGCTAGCACCCCAGGGATAAATCCCACTTGATCATGATGCTTGATTTTTTTGATGTATTACTGGATCCAGTTTGCTAATATTTTGTTGAGAATTTTAGTATCTGTTCACCAGGGATATTGATCTCTAATTTCCTTTTCTTGTGTCTTTACCTTATTTTGGAATTAAGATAATACTGGCTTCACAGAAAGAGCTTGGAAGTCTTTTTTGCTTTTGAAGTTTTTGGAACAGTTCGAGAAGAACTAGTGATAGTTCTTTAAATGATTGGTAAAATTCACCTGTGGTCCAGGCCTTTTGTGTGCCATGAGTTTTTTTGTTATTTCTTTGATTTCATTAATTGTTATTGGTCTATTCAGGTTTTCTGCTTCTTCTAGTTTTATTTTTGGGATATTGTACTATTTCCAGAAATGTATCCATTTTGCCTAAGTTGACTAATTTCTTGGCATGTAGTTGTTCATAGTAATTTTTTACAATATCTTGTATTTCTATGATATCAGTTATTATTTCACCTTTTCATTTTGATTTTATTTGGGACCTTTCTCCCCCTTTTTTTATGAGTCTGATTAAAGGTTCATCAATCTTCTTTATCTTTTCAAAGGTCCAGCTCCTGGTTTCATTGATCTTCTGTATTGTTTCTTTAGTCTCTATGTCCTTGATTTCCACTCTGATTTAGTTATTTTCCCTCCTTTTACTTGCTCTGGGATTTGTTTATTATTGTTGCCCTAGTTCTTTTAGGTGTAGTGTTATATTGTTTATTTGAGATTTTTCTAGCTTCCTGAGGTAGGTCTGTAGTCTAATGAATTTACCTGTCAGGACTGTTTTCACTGTTTCAGCCCGTAGGTTTTGGGTTGTTTTGTGTTCATTTTTCATTTGTTTCCAGGAGTTTTTTAATCTCCTACTTGATCTCATTGGTTACCCATTCATATTTAAGAACATGTTATTTAGCCTCCATGTATTTGAATGTTTTTTAGTCTTTTTATTGAGGTTGATTTCTAATTTAAAGCCATTATGATCTGAGAAAATACTTAATGTGATTTCAATTTTCTTGAATTTGTTAAAGCTTATTTTTTGGCCTAACATGTGGTCCATCTTTGAGAATAATCCACGTGCACTTGAGAAGAATGTATATACTTCCTCTTTGGGATGAAATGTTCTGTAAATATCAATTAAATCCATTTGATCTAATGTGTCATTTAATGCTTCTATATCCTTATTGATTCTTTGTCTGTCCATTGAAGATCTGTCCATTGTTGACCTTGGCGTATTGAAATCCCCTATTATGACAATATTGTTGTCAATATCTTCCTTAAAGTCCACCAAGATGTTTTCATTTGTTTGTTTGTTTTAATATTTAGGTGGTCCTGTATTGAGTGCAAATATGTTTACAGGGGTTATGTCCTTTGTTGGAACAGTCCCTTTAGGATTATGTAGTGTCCCTCTCTGTCTCTTTTTATGGTCTTTGTTTTGAAGTCCATTTTGTCTCACATAAATATTGCTACTCCTGCTTTTTTTACATTTCCATTGGTGTAGAATATTTTTCTCCACTTTACTATCCCCCTGTGGAGATCCTTTGTTCTAAGATGAATCTCTTATAGACAACATATATATGGTTCTTGTTTTCTTATCACTTTGGCTACTCTATGTCTTTTGACTGGAGCATTTAATTCATTTATATTTAAGATTATAGATAAGCACTTATTTATACCCATTTTTATATTGTATCTATATTTTTCTCTTTGTCTCTGTGTTTCTTCTTCTTCTTATAGAAGTTCCTTTAATATTTTTTTCATCATAAGTTTTGTGGTAGTGAACTCTTTTAACCTTACTTTGCCTGGGAAACTCTTTATTTTGCCTTCAATTTTATATGATAGCCTTGTTGGATAGAGCAATCTAGGCTGCATGTTCTTAGCTTTCATTTCTCTGAATATTTCCTGCCAATATCTTCTGGCTTCTAATCTTTCTGTTGAGAAATCAGCTGAGATTCTAATGGTGGGGGCGGGGGGGTCCCTTGTATGTAACTGACTGTCTCTCCCTTCCTACCTTTAAAATTTTATCTTTGTCTTCAAGCTTTGTCATTTTAATTATGATGTGTCTTTGTATAGCTTTCTTTGGATTTATTTTTACTGGGACTCTCTGCCCTTTTCCTTCAGCAAGCTGGGAAAGTTTCCTGCCAATACTTTTTCAAGTAAGTTCTCTACCATCTCTCATACTCATCTCCTTCTGACGTTCCTATGATACAGATGGTGTTACACTTGATGTTACCCCAAAGGTCCCTTCGATTTTCTTCACTTCTCTTGTCTCTTTTTTATTTTCTCTTTGAGCAGGTACTATCATCTTGTCCTTTAATTCACTGATTTGATCCTCTGTTTCATCTAACCTACTGTTTGATTCCTTCAAGTAAATTCTTCATTTCAGATATTGTAATATCTACTTCTGACTGGTTCTTATTTATGATTTCTATATCCTTTTTATTGCTTGCTATCACTTTATATATATTCTCACTGAGATCATTGATTCTTCTCCTAAGGTCTTTGAGCACCTTCATAACCATTATTTTAAAATCTGCATCTGGTATTTGTGTTGTTTCCATTTCATCTGTATCTTTTAATTATTTTTGTGAGGATTTCTGTTGTTCTTTGATGTGGGATATTTTTCTTTGTCACCCCATTTGATCCCTGTGTGTTAGGTATGTGTGCTACATCACTGAAAGCCACTTTGCTTGTTTTATGATAAAGATGTGTTGCTGGGTCAGTTGCCCAGTCATTTGGAGCATCTGAACTCTATGGCAGAGGGTGTTTCCTCTGGGTTCTGTGATCCCCTTATGGAAAATGAGTCTTAAATGCTGGTGGTCCTTTTGTGGGTAGGGTTAGTCCTTCAGGCTGGGTAACTGTAAATGTAACCCTCGACCTCCATGCATGGGATGCTACACAGTTGCTGCCCCATGATGAGGCGTTGTTCCCAGTAGGGCCTGGAGCCTGCAAGAATCCCCCTTTGGGTGTACAGATTGAGTGACTAGTTGGTTTGAGCTTTGATATAAGCTGAAGCCTACCACTAATTTTGTTGGTTCTGGGTCTTCTTGGGTGGGGTTCAGAAACTGGTTTCTTTCAGATGTTTTATGTAACTGGTCCTAGGCTATCTCTCTTCAACTACCAAGCTCTTCACTGCCTGTGTCTGTCTTTGCTGGACCTGCTTATGCATGCAAGGGACCAACAAGTATAATAGAGCCTGCTCTTTCCTGCTTGGAGATGGCAGCCACTCTATATAAGAGCTGAGGTTCCCTGAGGTTCCCCGAAGTTCCCTGAGGTCCTTCTGCCCCTTTCAGCCACTCTGCCCTTCCCTGAAATTACCTGTTTTTTCTCCAGGGCTTTCTGATGAGGTCCTTTAAGTTGAAACCAGGTCTGTTGAGATAGAGCTAGCAGGTTTCCACTTTGTTGGTCCTACAGTCTGAAGGGCACTGTATGAGGGGAGCAAAGCCCCTACTCAAAGGCAACCACTTCATGTTTTGCTAGAAACTCTGGACTTGCTTCCTTGGGGAGGTGGGTGTGATTCAGGATGGGCACCTTCAGCTTTTCCCTTTGCAGGAGTGAGCATTGTACTTCTGGACTTCAGGGGATAGATCAAAAGAGTCCCCTACTGGGAGTGGGGCAGTACCAGACTGAAGGTGGGGGATGAACTCTCTAATTACAAGATCTCAGTAGGAAGTTAAGCTGTCTGTCCTGTTCCCAGGTGATTTCCTTCAAAAGTTTCACACTTTAAAAGTCACTATTTAGAGTTTCTTTTTCGTCCCCCCGTGGAAATGCTTTCAGTGGGAGAATCTTGGACCTCGCATGGCTGCTGTGCTGAGTTCCCCCTTGTAGGTGGTGCCGGCCACCCTACAGGAGGAGGATGGGCACTCTTTTCCCTCCCCAGGGTCTTGTAGGCTGAGAGTAGGTTAACCTCTCTGCAAAGTATCCCAGGCACTCAACCTTCACCCACCTAGCACCCAGCCCACAGGCTTGCAGGAGATACAGTCCAGAATGCTCTGCTCCACACAGCCCCCAACTTGCTTGCAAGTTGCGCTGGGCAGGACCCAAGAAACCCATCATTGCACAAATTTCTGAACTCTCTGCTCAGCTACTTTCAGTGGGAAAGGATCTGAAGATCCAGAGTGGTTTAGTGTGGCTGAGAAAAGTCCAGAATGGGCCCAAGAAAATTCTTCCCATTCAGCTAGATTCCTCTCTGCAGCTTCAGCAGTTGGGGTAGTTCACAATGGGGACTGTGGTGCAACTTGCATGCTTGAAAGTGGGGAAACCGGTTCCCTTTTCCAATTCTCCTCCCTGTACCTCTCTCACAATCAGCAATCCCCTTTATTCCCTCTTGTCTGTAGCCCTCAGAAGTCCTTTTGCATCAGTATGTTTCTCTCTTAGTCTGAACTCCCATAGCGAACTCCTCAGTCTGACACCCAACCTGTAAACACAATTCTGCTGAATTTGCGATCTCTGATTTTCATAGCCGTGGTGGAACCTCACTGCTTCCCACCACCAGTCATCTCACAGCTTCCCCTCCCTTCTCTATGCTATGGGTATTTTTACAGCCCCACAGTTCAAAGGGGAGGAAACTCCAGAGCTGTGATTTCAATCTGGTCTGTGCTGGCTGGGCAGCTGCATGCAGAGACCTTGCTTGTCCATGTTTCTGTTTTTGTTTTCTAAGTCTCTATGCAAAACCCATGCCACAGAAGTTAGTCATCACCTGGTTCTCTGTGCATAAAACCTTCCCAATAAACAAAATGTCTTTTAAAGTCACTGCTGGCTATAGTCTGTTGTTGGTTTTGACAGACCCAGGTGCAGCAACCTGGTCCCTTTAGCAGCCTGAGCCCCTATCCTGAGCTCTCCAGGTTGGCCCATCAACAATGGCAGCGGTGCTCACAGTCATGGTGTGCAGCCTGGGTCCTGTGGTCTCAGAGGGTCCCCTCAGGTTTCCCACAGTTTGGGGTGGGGATTCCTGTGTGGAGCCAAGGCCCCTGGCTCTGAGGGGAGGGAGCTCCAAAGCTGTGCCTTTGGTCTGGTCTCCCAGCTGCGACGGTACTGCAGAAGGGATGTTTCCCCTTTCACTTACAAACCCCCTTACGGCCCATACAAAGCATCTTCAGTTCCGCTTGGTTTCAAAATTTCACGTCATTTAAGAGTCAGTTGATCAGGCTGGTTGTTGGAAGTTCAGTTGAAAATCCCAATCGGGGGCAGGAGCAAGTGAACTCAGCTTCCATCTACTCGGGCGTCATCTTCTGAGTCCCCTATATAATTTTATTAATCAGTGCCACCTCAATAAATTTAATTTAAAAAGTAAACCCATAATATCACCACAAAAGAAGTCAACAGTTATATGAGAATATATATAGTTTAAATTAACTTGTTTTTAGTTTTTGTCGAGCCAAGCAATGTATTTTTTTTGTCTTCCATGAGCTATCATAGTGAATATAAAGAAAATATAAAGTCCTTAAAATGTCAAGAGAAATAAAACATTAAAATATAATTTAAAATTACATTTACCACCTTTTGGTACTAGATATCTATATAACAAAACCATTTGCTGAGTAAGCAAGATCTTTAAACTTGCTGATGGTGGCTGCTGGAAGTCATTTACATAAAACTGTGCCACTTATATACTGTCAGAATTAGCTTTAATAGCAAACTTAGAGAGGAAGCATTGGGGCTTAAAAACCACCATTACAATCTCTGTATATATTTGTTATAATTTAATTCTTTGGTTTCATTCAGCCAGTGGGTTATGCTCATGATTGGCCTGCCTTTTATTATTACCTCAGCATGTTTAGTTTTCAAAACTTTAACCCAGAATTATTAGTCAAAATGAACTTGGAATTTAAAAAATTAAATTAAAATTAATTTAAATGTAACTAAGCTTAAGTCAAATGAAAACTCTTTTAAAATTTGCACCAGTTTACAAAATTAAAAGGATACTTAATAATTATGATTTCCTGTTTTCTAGACTTTAGAATAAAAAATTTGGACTAGCTTGATACACAATACACTCCAAGTAAATATTTGTTTAATTGATTTATAAATGAATAAAACTTTGATACATTATATTTTAAATTTAGCAGTTTGTAAATCAAATTGTATTTCTTGATTGAGTTTATATGTTAAAAATATTTTTCAATACTCATCCTTCCTCCTTTAAAAAAATTCTTATAATTCTATTTAAATTCAAGGTAATCACTAAAAGGTTTTTTGTTTTTTCTTGCAAATATTGTAGAGGAAATCAAGGCTGATACCAAAGATGAAATGCTAATTGCCCTGACTTTGATGTAAATGCTTCTCTCCCACCTCTGTAAACCCTTTTCGTGCCAAATCTATACCACGCCTCCCAAGACCCTTACCCCACTTAGCCCAGCATAAAGGGAATGCGGGGCTATTGTTCTGGGCTCAGAATTTGGAGTTTGTCTCCTCTGGGCCCGTGCACGTAAATAAAGATCGTGCTCCTAACCCCTCAGTGTCTGGTCGTTTCATTTTTCCGTAACAATATGAGTGATAAAATCTGTTTAGAGGGGAAGAATATAACAGTGGCACTGAAAACATTGTTTTACATTTGGTCTTCAATGTTATGTTTGATCATTTAGAAAAAACCCTAAAAAATCTAAAAAAATTATCTTAGAGCCTGTTAAATTGACAAAATTCTCATTAAAATGAAGTAAGTGTGCTAATAAAATCATAATGGATGAATAATGGAACACATTCAAAGCTGCATAAGTTATAGTGTTTGTTATTTTTCTCCAGGTGGTTACTTGATTTATTATTAAAATTAAAAGTTTTACTTTTTTATATATAAAGGTTTGTTATAGCCCATTTTGGGGGGTAAAAATGGTTTATTAAGTCCATTTTTGTGCAAAACACATGGGAGAAATCTAGCTTATCAGCACACAATTGTCACCACATGATTTTTTAAAATAAGAGAACAGTATGGTGGTAACCAAGGGATGGCATTTTGTAAAGGCTAAAGGGGCTAAATATTGTGTATTAGGACAGAAGATGATTTGACTTTGGGCGGTGGGTGCGCAGTACGATTTACAGATCACGTACTGCTCTATCATGGGAATATATGATTGAAACCTACAAAATCTGATGAACCAATGTCAGCCTAAGCAATTTAATTAAAAAATAAAAAGTATATAAAAATAAGGGTTTATATTTTTTAGTTCAGGGTTAAATATAGGTTGGCTTTTTCCATCATTGGGACACCAGGAGGACAATGGAACCTTGATTCAAACTGTAGTCGACAACTTTACTTGAGCTTGTGGAAAAAATAAAATGTGTTACACCTGTGCAAAGATAAAAACTCAGATATGATACAGAGATTACTTATAATCCCTATCATCACTAAGGTTCTCATGTAACTGAACCACTTTGAATAAATGTGAGGAGAACACTTGGTTAAATAACTAATTTCACTATTTTAAAACTTGCCATAAAATAAGCATTTGATTATGTTTATAAGAGTAAGAAAATAATGTTATTTGAAAACTGACTAATGTGAAGAATTTGGCTTGGGTTTACTTTATTAAATCAAACATATATTAATGGCAATGCTGATATTACAACGCAAGCCACGTGATTCCACATAACACAAATTTAAGCAAAAAAATTAATTGGTCACATAGCAAAGTAGTAGTTTTAATTTGTTTGATTTGTAACCTGTATAAACCTGCAATTACAGAAGTGGAGGACTGTTATTTTAAAAATAAATGATTAGTTTGCTGTTTGGTTTATTCATCTAAACATCGTGTGTGTGTGTGTGTGTGTGTGTGTGTGCGCGTGTGTGTGTGTATTTAGAGTTATGAAAACCTGTCTGCTTTCTTTTATTTGGCCTTTTACCCAAAATATATTTAAGTTCTAGTTCAGATTATCATTTTTTCAACCTATTAGGGAAAATTATAATCCATTCTTCTTCCAAAATATCTTAACAGATTACATAAAAATTTGTTTCAATCTCATTTGTACCAGTGTCTAGCATTCATTTCTCATGTTATTCACTTGCTTTGCACAGATAATAATTTAGCCCTTGTTTTTATTAGCTATCATTTTTCTTTATCTAGTTTTACAATAATTATTTTAAAGGCAACTAGAAACAAAAAAATAGATAAATAGGACCTCTTACAACATACACTATTTTAAAGTACAATACTTATTGAAAACAAAAGTAATTGAAAATAAAATTATACCTATAGTACTACCCTAAGATCTTACCAAATGATTCTTGTACTTTACAGTTGATGAAAGAAAGAATATATTCTCTCCATTTTGATAAAAATAGTAAAGATATTACTAAAACGTAAGGGAATAAAAATATTTTTGACAATTTTGGCACATACTACATATGATTTTTTTTCTGCTCTTCTTCATTTCTCCTTAATCATAAACTCTGATTGAAATATACTTTATTTCATAGGTGCTATTTTCCCTTTTTTATATTTATTACTACAGTGTTTTGCTGTTAGATTAGGTTATTGTACCCATGGTCATTCAAGTAGGTTCTTGGAAATACAATAGAAAACAAAATGCCCATCTGTTCTCCTTTACTTCTTGCTAGACGAACTGCATTTGGCATTCCAGATGTCTCTACAAGATATATTATACCTTTGGTTCTCAGAGTTTCTTGCCATGTATATTATTCCACAGGGAAATATTGCAATTCCTGTGTTTTATTTTTCTTTGTATTATTTACTACCTCTTTTCTTCAACTAAATTTGTCAACGATCATTCAACACTACCTATCATAGGAAGAAGAACGTATATCAAAGAGCAGCTTTCACTCAAGGAAAGATTTGATTGCTTGAGTCATCATAAAGTGTTTTTTTAAATTCTCTTTTTTATTAAAATTATGTATTAAATTGCATGGAACAGTGGTCTAAAATCAGCAGACTTGTATGCAAGTTATCATTTTGCTACCAGCTTGCTATGTGTATTGGATAAAGGCATTAACCTCTCTAACTTTTCAATTTCCCCATCCATAAAGTTATTGACTGATATGGCAGGTGGAAGATGTATATGTGTATGTATACATTTTTTGGTTTAGATAATTTTCTTACTGAAGAAAATGCACTTTAAATTGAAAATATCTTTGTTTAAATACAGTAATAACTATGAATCAATAAAAAAAGCATTTAATCAAATATTTTAAGCCCAGTATTGTATTAGTGAAGCTAAGGAGCAATGCAAGATGTATCTTGAATAGCTTGAAGGACATAAAATCTCATGGACAAAATAAATCAATTTAATTATAATAAAAATGGTGTATATAATTGATAAAAGGTATTATCCTGCAGTTGAAAGAATTAGGCATTTAGAGGAAAGAGTGAATGTCGTGGGCCAGGATAATCTAAGAAATAACTCATAGAAAGTGTGTTATTTTAAGATAGAATCAAAGCACATGGAGGACTGTAGTAAGAGACGTAGTAGAAGTTAAAATTCATATATATGTGTGTGTATATGTGTGAGTGTGTATGAAATGGCCATTGACTGAATCAATACCTAATTATTTTCATTTTAAATTTTGTTTTAATTTTAGCCATTCTTGTACCTTATGACATTTACATTTTACTGATTTATGAGGTTCATTAGGCTTAATTGTTTACAGATACTTTCATAGTTTCTTTTATGAAATAGTCATTCAACTCTAACTCTATTTTCTATTGAACATATTTTGTGTTTACCCATAAATATGTTGATATTTCAAACATGATCCAAGTCATATTTATCAGACCTTCAGCTTCTTATTTGAATTTCAAACTTAGTTTTTACTTTTCAATTCAATTTTATCACGTGCTTCAGAAAGACCAAGCTGTTTATTTATTTGATATGGATGAGAAAACTGGTATCTGTCACAATAGCGTATTACATGCTTGTTAGGGTAATTATTTCCAAGAAGCTACACTTGATGCTACTTGGATTTTGATGATAAGGAAAATCCTCCATGTGTTTTGTTTATGACTAGATCCTTGGAAAAAACACAGTTTCTCCACTGTACAATTTTAGTACTACAAATGAATTAGCTTAATTTGTGCCCTATAGTAAAAGGCCTGCTCCATATCTTTCTGTGCCTAGAGAACATTAGAGAACCTGACCCTGTCACATTTTCCCTGCCCTGAGTAGGTATTATGTATGTCATGCAATCCAGAACAATCTTTTCCTTTGTGTAAGCAGCAGTATCAGGGATTTATGGCAGCTACTCCTCCTGCTAGTGAGGGGAGAACAAGACTCAATGTGTTTTAAAATTGAGTATAAATCAAAGCTAGTGAAAGGCAAACTGGAAAAAAAATTCATACTCCTATAAAAACACCCAAACATTTGTGAGGATTTCTTTTTATACCTTCAACAGATGGTGCTGAGCAGAACTGAGAGGAAAGAAAATTACAATCCATAATTCCAGCTGACTTCATAGATCTCATCATTAGTGACAGCTAAAGGAGCTGAGTGCGTTTGGATGGGGTCCGGAACAAATAAACTTTCCTCTTTATGATAATTTTTTTGTTTTACACAAAAAAGGAACTTTAAATACAAAAAGGAGTTGTGTGATAAGTGTATGAGTTTTCATACCTAAGGCCTGTATCCATATTCCGTGTCTTGTTACACACTTACTTACGATACTTAGTACACATTACTCAGCTTCTCAGAATGGGTGACTCCCATTTCCATCCCTTGGGTATTGCTATATAGTCATGCTTTGCTTAATGACAAGTACACATTCTGAGAAATGCATCATTAGGCAATTTTGTCACATGTGAACAACACAGAGTTAGAGCTTACTTATGTAAACCTAAATGGTATAGCCTAATACACACCAAGGTTATATATGTATTATAGCCTATTCTATGTTACAAAACTGTTTAGCATGTTATTATACTGAATACTGGAGGTAATTGTTACACAATGGTAGGTCCTTCTATATCAAAACATGCCAAAACATAGAAAAGATACAGTAAAAATATGGAATAAAAGGTTAAAATGATACAGTATAGGACTCTTACCATTAATGGAGTTTGCAGAACTGGAAGTCACTCTGTCAGTCAGTGAGTGAATGGTGGGTGGGTGTCAAAAGCATTACTAGTTATGGACTTAATGGACTTGAAAACAAAACATTCATTTATGCTTACATTAGCTTTATTCTTAACAAAAATTTAAAGAAACTAAGCTATCCTGCAATAGGGTAATAAATAAGCAAAGAGTAGTAAATTCTTACAATAGAATACTTGTCAACAATAGTAGGAATTAAGCTAGGCAAAACATGGGTGAATCTAAAATTCATATTAATATTTTAAATAAGTCAGTTAGAAAAAGCTACAAACTATGTAATTTTAATTATACAACATTCTGGAAAAGGCAAGAATGTAGAGATATTAAACAGATCAGTGTTTGCCATGGGGTTGTTCACAGGAGAAAGTTGAAAGGTAAAACACAAGAAAGTGCAAGTATTTTGATTCTATTGATATGTTGATATAAACATGCCTTAGGGATATTGCAGGTCATGCTTCAGAACACCACAATAAACTGAATATAATAAATAAACAATAAATCGAGTAACACAAATTTTTTAGTTTCCCAGTGCATAGAAAAGTTTTGTTTATATTATACTGTAGTTTATTAAATGTAAAATAGTATTATGTCTTTAAAAAAGTACATTCTCAATATCAGCAAAACAATTACAATAATAACATCAAAGATCACTGATTACAGATCACCATAATCAATATAATAATAATGAAAAAGTTTGAAATATAGAATAAATTTCCAAAATGTGACAGACTCAAAGTGAGCAAGTGTTGTTGAAAAATGGTGCTAATAGACTTGCTTATTGCACGGTTGCCACAAACCTTTCATTTTTAAAAAAAATATCTGTAAAGCACAATAAAATGATATGCTCGTAGTGGTTATATCACGTTATTCACTGGGATAACCTCATAGATCTTTACAGCAAAAAGAGTTAACTCAATGTATACAAATTATATAAAACATTTAGCAAGTAAGGGGAATCCAGCATTCAGTGAAAAAATGTAACAAAAGAAAATAGTCTCCTAAAAAAGGATCGAGGTAAAGGCTCTGACCTATCTTAACTTTGGAAATTAGCACAGTCTGGAATATTAAAGATAGAAGAAACTATACTTAAATATTACATTTTAATTCATTAAATAATTTAGTTTCTTCCTGTGGGGGTACAAGTTCACAATTCTGAAACTGCTCTACACGTATAATTAAGAAAGGGAGGAAGCAGAATGATCTGTGTGGTAAGGATTAGAGGGGGATATATAAGCATGGAGACATGCTAACATAAATCCAGATGTACAACTAGCTAGCTAAACCTGTACATCCATGTGTTAGTATATACAGATGCATACTTTTGTTCTGTTAGCTGAAAGAGCCTAGAAATAAAGTAATTCCAGTAGCAGTAGCATACCTGGTACCCACGTTGGTTTCTAACTCCTATCTCTAATAACAGGACCAGAGCTTCTTGGAGAAATAACTGATTTTAGGATTGAGGCAGAAATTCTACATTCTCCCATAATTGATCTATAGATTCAATATAATCCCAATCAATATTAAACAGTCTTTTATTGTTTTTGTTTTTTGGAGGTATTACAAGTTGATTCTAAAATTTATACAGTAAAGCTAGTTCTTAGAATAACCAACACTTTAAAAGAAATGCAAAGTAAGAGGGGAACACCACCTTATTTCAAGATTTACTTTAAGATTCCTTATAGTAATCCAGACAGTGTGTTATTGGTATAAAAATAGACAAATATATCAATAGAACAAAATAGAGATTCCAATACTTAAATGTATACACAACTGTTTTTGACAAAAATGCAAAGACATTTCATTAGGAAAAGGTTAACCATTCAATAGACTTTTTTTTTTAAGAAAATTAATTAGTAACTATGTAAGAGAAAATGAACTTTGAACTGCGTCTTACATCATATACAAAAATTGATTTAAAAAAATTACAAATTCATGGCTGACTTGCTCTAATGCCTAACAAAGCGCCTTGCCCAGGATAGACGTGTAATTATATTTCCTTAATGCTGAACAAACAAATATTCCCATTTGAGAAAACATGACTGGTATCTGGAGAATTTCTTTTGTCCTTGTGTTTACCTAAGACCTCTAAGTACACCTTTCCCTGGACTTCAGAAGCCCAGGAGACCAGCAGTTCAGTCATTCTTTTGAATCCATAGCCATCTATCCAAAAAACTTTCTTAAAATTATGATAATATGATACAAAATGAAGAGCTCAAAAAGAGCCATTATGTGTTATTTGCTTTAAAAATCATGCCTTTTCCTGGGTGTTAGGCTGATGCAGTTTCAGATTGGCTTTGTTAAATGTGTGGGGATATCAGATGAGGTATTTGAGTCTTTGTTTATAAGCATTAAATATTTAGAATTGTATCCATGTGTAATTGACTACAATTATATTTAAGTTTAAATAACTGGTATAAGATATTTATTTTCTCTGTGTTCATATATCATTATAATCATCTGTATTGTCTTCATTAGGTTTTTTTTCATGCCTATCACTGTGAAAAATTTTGTCTGCAAGTTTATTTTTTTAAAGGTTGTGCTGCTATTATCAGTAAAAATTCTTGACATGATTGAATATGTAGTACAAAAAGCTCCCTTTGCATAAAATATATTTGAACAAAAGAGTAAATATATTCCTAGGAACAAATATATTAAATGTATAAGTCTCTGGACACATTTATATATGGAAAGTGACATAGTTATTTAGATATATTGGTAAATTGCTTTAGATTAACAAACATAAAATCCATCAGAAGACTATATTTTTTGATTCTAAAAATTTATCTCAACCCACACAATTTGAAATGTAGCACCTATCTTATCATTTATTTTTGTGTTGTTCTTTTAACGATCACCAAGGCACTAGAAGTACTGAAATATTATGTTTTTTAATTCAAAAAATTTCCATCAGTCATGAGGAGATGAATGTGTCTATAATGTTAGCAGGGACATGTTTTCAAACCAAAACTCTGGAGGTGCAAAAAACATGTATATCTGCCTTTTAAATTCATAAAAGAGTTGTTTCCAGAGCACTTATTTTTTCATTTAACATATCTTTAACAATACTTGTTTTGCATTTATATAAAAAATATTTCACAAACTAGAACAGTTTTTCCCTGAGAGTGTAACAAAATAGTCATGAGATGCTTTGAAGTTCACAAACGTGTTTTTTTTTAGTTTTATTATCAATTACAGAACAGTTTTTGTCTCTATAAATAATAGGACTAAAAATCATTATGTTTCAATGAGAAGTAAATTAAGTAAAACAATCCAGTACCTTTGAAAATTTAATATAGAACTTTAGCAGGTTAAAAAATACTAAGGGATTATTACTTTTGACTACTAACTAACCGAGTCTTGAACTAGTGCCCTGTTTTGAAAGACTGATTTATCCATCTATCTATGGCAGCATGGTAGAGAGGGAAAATTATAAAACATTTTATTGAAGCTTCAATTTGTATTTGAAGCCTACTCTAGAGGAGGGAAATTAAACAGTTTGATACATCTCTTCTTCCTTACTCAAAATATTCTCATCATTCAATTTTTTATTATGATCAGAAGGGCTCAATTCTCTGTCCCCATGGTACCTGAATGGCTGCTCACTCTGGTTCAAAAGGTCCCCTGACAGCATCTCTCTTCTTGCCCTCTTCATAACCTTTTAAAAGCTCTTTTCTCCCAATTTCTCATACTCACCCTCTTCCTGTCATGTTGTCAGTATTTCACCTCTACTAGATTTATTAAATGCTAGATTGCAAAATAGGAAAGTGGCTGTTAAGAGTTTTCTACTCACAGTATGTAATAACTGCAAGATAATTAGATGTTTCATGCTGCTCAGGTTAGCATTTCTGTAGACAACTTTTGTTCTGGATCATACTAAAAGAATATTCGTAAGTTACTGTTTCATCATATCCATGTAAGTTACCTGTATATTTTAGCAGAAAATTAGTTAATATGGCAAATCAGTCACTTACAACACCATTAGAAGGTGTCAAAGAGACACTGACCTTTCAGGAAATCATGAAAGAGCAGAATCACAGGAAATCTCAACTGCATTTCAGCAGCAAAATGGGTGACTGGTACCAATTTACAGAAAGCTGATGCTAAAAGCCACACCTGTCATTTACACATGTGTCTGTCTGGTGTTGTTTTGGTATAATAATATTTTTTTCTTCTCTTTCATGTAAGTCCAACCACTCTCAAGGGGAATAGATTACATAACGGCATGGGTATTGGGAGGTAGGCATCACTGGGAGCTACTTCAGAGCCATCTACCTACCGCAGATATTTTTCAGGATGGTTTTAACTTGATTCCACTCAGTATTTACTCACATGCACTTAGAACTGTGCTCCCAGGCCTTAAGATGGACTATTCATTTTTGTTTGCTCTGTTTCTGATATCTTATAAACCAATCCAAGCATCTAATTGATTTAGAAGACAGTGAATTATTTAGACCCATAAGTAAAATTATCAAGTCAGTTTCAATTCTGTTCTTTTTTGCTTTATTGAAGCCATTACCCTCAGTTAAAATGTCTCTGTTTGGTTTTTTATTAACACAATGTGCACTCCAAGCATAAGCTATAGCCAAGAAGACGGACTTTTGCTGGTGCTGTGGCACATCATACTTGGTATCACACTAGAGTTTTATGATTGTTGCAGCGACCGCATTTCTCTCTGACTGCTCAGGCCCCTTTACAACTATCAAAACATATTTCAGATGGTTTCCAGTCACTGGTCCGGAATGTAAGGAGCTTAGGAGTCATCACCCTGTCTAACACGTAAAAAGCTGAACAAACTGAGAAATCAACAACTGTTCTTAGATCTGTCAGCGAAGTTAGGTGACAGGGCAAGGCACTACTCACAAAATTAGAGAAAGAGGCAGATACAAAGAATCCCAATGGAATAGAGGAAGGTCACCAGCAGAAACCACCCCAGGAACCAGGATCAGCACAGGGACCCTGAATTGTGGTTGGTGAATTGCTGGAGGCTCGGAATGGTCAAGTCTGAGGTAAAACTCTAGTAGAACCCATTTGGAGAGGAGCCCTCACACTCTGTAAGTCATATATTCAGGACTTTTACCAGGTTCTCACAATGAAGATCAGAGAAAAATCTTTAAATTTTTGGTCAGGAAGAGGAGAAAAATAACCAATTTGAAATATGCCAAAACATTCCGTTTTTCCTGACAAGGCCTATTCTCATGAGAAACTATTTTATCAGAGACTAGCCCACCTGAAGGCCCCTCTAACCATGCTGTGCCACCCGAAGGGGTGAGAAAACAAACAAACAAAAAAAACTTAGACACACTAGTGAAGTTTATTTACAGTCCAGGCCTCAGGCCCAGTTATAAAGACGGAGGCCTAGTTATAGGGTGCTTCCCCCTACACCTTGCCACTAGATACTAAGCATCTATGTACTATAGTTGTTTTTAACCTGTATAGCATGTCCGTATTTCAAAGGCAAAAAAATCATAATAAAAAGCAAAAAACACAGCTTGAAAAGGTAAAGATATAGCAAGCATGAAGAACAGATCCAGATATGGCAGAGATGTTGGCATTGTCAGACCATACCTATAAAACAGCTATGGTTAATATGCTGAGGGCACTAATGGGAAAAGTAGATTTTGAGGAAAAGGGTGAGAAATTCTGAGTTTTACTTTGAGTGGACCACTCCGACTAGGGATCAAACCCACAATCTAGGTATGCCTTGACTGGGAATGGAGCCGGCAAGCTTTTGTACGGGACAGTGCTCCAACGAACTGAGCCACATAAGTGAAGATAGGGTTATGATTTTAGATAGCAGACAGATGTACACACACACACACTCAAACACTTTTTAATTGAAAAAGGGAGCATGACACATATAGTTTAACGTATCATCATGTCTGTGCATATTAGCACAGTTTATTTATTTTTAAATTACATTTTATTCATTATGCTATTACAGTTGTCCTGATTTTACACCCTTTGCCCCCATTCCACCCAGCACCCCCACTCCCTCAGGCAACCCCCCTACCATTGTTCATGTCCTTGGGTCATGCATAGAGGTTCTTTGGCTACTCCATTTCCTATACTTTACTGTACATCCCCATGGCTATTCTGTAACTACCTATCTGTACTTTTTAATCCCTTCACCTCTTCACTCATTCCCCTACAACCCCCTCCCATCGGGCAGCCATCAAAACACTCTTTGTATCTATAATTCTATCTCTGTTCTTCTTGTTTGCTTAGTTCGTTTTTTAGATTCAATTATTGATTTGTATTTTTTGCCATTTTATTGTTCATAGTTTTGATCTTCTTTTTCTTAAATAAGTCCTTTTAACATTTCATATAACAATGTTTTGGTGATGATGAACTCCTTCAGCGTTTTCTTGTCTGGGAAGCTCTTTATCTGCCCTTCAATTCTAAATGATAGCTTTGCTGGGTAGAGCAATGTTGGCTGTAGGTACCTGGTTTTCATGACTGGATATTTGTTGACAATCCCTTCTAGCCTTCAAAGTTTCTTTTGAGAAATCAGCTGACAATCTTATGGGAACTCCTTTGTAGGTAAATAACTTTTTTTTCTTGCTACTTTTAAGATTATCTCTTTATATTTAACAATTGGCATTTTAATTATGATGTGTCTTGGAGTGGGCCTCTTTGCATCCATCTTGTTTGGGATTCTTTGTTCTCACTGGACCTGCATGTTTATTTCCTTCACCAAATTAAGCAAGTTTTCTTTCATTAGTTTTTCAAATAGATTTCCAATTTCTTACTCTTTCTCTCCACCTTCTAGCAACCCTATAAATGCAAACATTGGATATCTGGAAGTCGTCCCAGAGGCTGCTTATACTATCTTCTTTTTTTTTGGATTCTTTTTCCTTCATGTTGTTTTGATTGGTTGTTGTTTTTTTCCTTATGTTTCAAATCATTGATTTGAGTCTCTGCTTCATCCACTCTACAGTTGTTTCCTTGTAAATTGTTATTTCATTTAGTGTATCCTTTGTTTCTGACTAGATCTTTTTTATGCTATTGAGGTCCTCACTAAATTCCTTGAGCATCCTTATAAGCAGTGTTTTGAACTCTGCATCTGTTAGATTGCTTATCTTCATTTTGATTAGCTCATTTTCAGGGGTTTTGTTCTGTTCTTTCATTTAGGCCATGTTTCTTTGCTTCATCATTTTGGCAACCTCCCTGTGTTTATTTCTATGTATTAGGTAGAGCATTTGACTCCATGTCTTTGTAGTGTGACCTAATATAATAGGCATTCTTTAGGGTCTAATGGCACAGCTTCCCCTAACATCCAACCTGGGTGTTCAAGGTTGAGTATACCCTTCTCTTGTAATTGAGCCTTGGATACTGTTGGGAGTCAACTGGAGGGATTTACCCAGGTCAATAAGCTGCAAGGATTGGCTATGACCACTGACTACCAACATCCACGGAGAATCAGCTGTGAAGCAGCAGGGTGGTGGTGTTCTGATATGGCCTATGGTTGTCTACTGGGTGTGCTGACCCTGGAGTTTCCTGGGGTGTATAGGCCACGGTCAGCCCCCGCCTGTGTTTTGCATCGGGCCACCCTGCCTTGCTATGAAGCAATCTGAGATCGCTGCTATTTGTGCTGAGCTTGGAGGTTCACAGGCAAAATCTAGATTCTGTGAATCTAGATTCTGTGAATCTAGGCTGGCTGTTGCTAGTGCTGGGTCTGAGGCTCACTGAGGTGTGCTGCTGAATTTTTGGTAGGATTTAAGATATTATGAAGCATGAACCAAGACAAGCCATTCATATGGAAAAGAAGCTTGGGTGTGCCCATAAGTTGGGTGGGGTTGAGTCTCTGGGGATCTCCAAGGCAGATCAAACAGCATTAGCCATGGTGATAGAGTCTCAGATATGGTAACAGGTTGCTGGCTCTGTGGAGGGAATGTTTAGCAAAGGGGCAATGGCCTCCGTTTGCCTGGATAGCAGACACTTCAGTTTCTCCCTATATACCACTGGTGCCTTTTAGGCTGCTACCCCAGTTCTGGAGCTCAGAGGGAGTGACTCTGAGTGAGTCCACATGTGGATTCTTTAAGAGAAACTGCTTAGGGCTCCAGAAGTTTCTTCAATCAGCTCAATCCTTGGTGGTTTTTGCAGGCAGAGTTGTGGGGACTTATCTTTCTGGCACTGAAACCCTGGGCTGGGGAGCCTGGTGTGGCGCTGGGACTCCTTACCATCCATCTTGAATTTTTATCCACCACACACGGGTAGGGACCAGTCCGCTCTGTGTCTGGGCCCCAACGACTAGTCTGGATGGATGTGGTTTCTTTAATTCCGTAGCTGTCAGGTGTCCATTCAACTCGATTTGTGATGGTTCTGAGTGATGGTTGTTCTATATTTTAGCTATAATTTTTAAAAAGATTTGTACTCACTTGCTTCTCAGAGAGAGGAGAAAGGAGGAAGAAAAAGTAAGAGAGAAACATCAATGTGTGAAAGATACATCAATTGGTTGCCTCTCACATGCCCTTAACTGGGGAACCTGGCCCACAACCCAGGCATGTGCCCTAACTGGAAATTGAACCTGGGACTCCTTGGTTTGCAGGTTGGCACTCAATCCACTGAGCCACACCAGCCAGGCTATTTTAGTTGTAATTTTGATGTGGTTGCGTGAAGAGGTGAACCATGTCTGCCTATGCCACCATCTTGACTGAAAGAATAATTGCACAATTTAAATGGTTTGAACCTTGTCCAAAGGCCCTTTCAACAAGTATAACAAATCAATTCTTGTGAGAAATATATAGGGATGCTCAATACTTTGCAAAATCCTTAACACTCAGTGTTTTGGGAGTTTACTATCTTTCCCCAAAATACAGGCAGGTGTAAATAATGAGAATGTTATTTCAACCTTGCAATTTTTGGCTCCTTAAGAATTAGAATATTATTCCTGTTTCTTGGATCTCTCTCCCCATTTCATACCACCTTGATATTTTTCATGAGCACACACACACACGAGCTTTTGTTGCAACAAACATTGTAACTTGATACAAACTTCTTGAAATTGAATTAAAACTCATCCCTCTACCACTAAACACAAAAGTATACAATAAAAAAGATTTTTAAAAAGTGCTTTATAAGCAAAGTAACATCCTTTTGGCTAGCTCTGCACTAATTTGTTTAACTGTAGATCTATAAGATGTTTTTCTTTCTAGAATGATGATTATTTTGCGGGTCTACTTTGAGAATGATTCCAGAAAGAGAAAAAAGAGCATTGTGGGTATCCTGTGAAGTTAAAGAAATTATGTAATGCTGCCATGTTTTAAATTAATAACAAAGACATAAAAGCTGAGATTAGGTAAAGATGAGGGCTTGGTAGGACACTTCATACATAGCAAGGGTAAGAGTCACATCAGATTATAGTAGATTTTGTTAGTTAAATTTAAATATAAAGTAATATGGAAATGTCTTATTATTGGTATCATAGAGTTTTCTGCTTATGATGCTCAAATGGATTTCAGGGTATATTTGGAGCTTATAGCCAAGAAGAAGAAGAAGTATTTCTTCCTACTTGTAGAAGAAGAAGGATCCTTTGTGTATTGTGATGTTCTTTCCATTTGTCTGATTAGTCAATTCAACAACTAAGAACAAGGTAAAGACATCTAACTCAGGCTGATCTAATTGCACCATTTATTTCAAGCATGAGGACCCTACTTAACAGCAACTCATACTTTTTACAACTAAATTTTTTCCCCAAAAGATGACCAGGTAGGTCATACAGTATACTATCATGTAGTATATTCTAGTCAGGTAATTGACTGTTTATTTCCTTGAATCAAAAATTTTTCTTGTTCTTCCTATCAATGCAATACTTTTTTTTTAAAAGTCTTTATTTAGTTTAGATTATTATTTTTATTTGAAATTATTATAAACCAGTAGTTATACAGGGCTAGCTAAATTCTAACAATTATGAATAAAATATCTTTCTCCATATTTTAAGATCAACTACTATGTCTTATCTTTATTTCTGCTAAATAAGTTCATAACCTCAAGTTAATGACTAGTCAGTTTGCGTGGGACTAATTTTGACAGGTTTTTTTTTTTATTTCTGTAATTAAAGTCATTTAAAACTTTTAATTAGAAAGTACATTTTATGGCCAGTAATTGAGAAAGGAGAATGCCACTTCAAGAGAGATTCTTTTTCAGTGTCCCTACTGTGACAGAAAATTACAGTATATCCATTTTTTAATTTCGCTCAGTAATAATGGATTTCCACCTACACATATAATGTTTTTCCTACTTTTTAAAAGCTCGATGCTTCAGTGGAAATATTTGATATGCTGCTGTGATATTGTTTTGCTATAAAATAGCATTAAATTGTTATAGAGAAACCCCAGAAATGTTAAAACAGGAGGAGACCAGGAAACTCTCCACAGTTCTATTGTAGTTAAGGTAGATTTGAAATCAGGGCTTGTCTTTTAACTACAGCAGTTACCTAATTCGTTTTTGAGATCTGTTTACTCTGTTTTTTTCTTACTGTCTGAGCAGTTTAGTTTTCTATTAACTACTTGGAGGAACACTTTTTTTTTTCAATTCTGTCTTTTTAAAGGAAAGCTGTGAAGATAATACAGAGTTCCCTCATCCCCACTCCCAGTTTCTCTACATTATTAATATCATACAGTGATAAAGAGGCAGGATAGTAAGGAGCTAGGAAAATTCCTAGGCAAGTGGAATGGGGAAACTGAGACAAGAAAATTAAACAAAGCCAAACAGTTTGTGTAATTTACAGCCAGCTGGCGAGTTGCAAGAATTTATCTCTCCTAACTAAGGTCACTTGAGAGTGAATGGTTCATACCCCCCCTCCCTAACCAGAGAACGCATAGCTTAAATCTCCCTGGCCTAGGAAACAGAGACCCAATTAATGTCATTTGTGCCAGGTAAACACAAGGACAGACAAATCAGGGGAACAAATATCAAAAACCCCATTAAAAGCTGAATAAAAGTAAATCAGTATAGCAGACCAAAGAATACTTCCAAACCTCCCTGTATGCTCGTTTTGATGCATCAGCTTATTAAAAATATACCTGGAAAGCTGATGAATATTCTGCTGAAAACTTCCCCTAAGATTCTCACCTACAGAAAAAAGGTAAAAAGCCCTCAGGACAAAGATGCTTCCCAGGCATGAGGGCATGAACTTTTATTTCCTCCTAAACTCTAAGGATCCCAAGGAGACTTGCAGCCTGAGGAGCAGGAAGCAGAGGCAGCTGCCCCCTGGCTTACCCTCTGAAGCTGTGTCCAGAGCCCCCTTTTATTTCTGGCTTCCTGGTGGGCCTATAGCAGGCCACCGTGGCTCACTCCTTTCCTGCAACTTTTCTAGGGAGCCAAAGCAGAGCACCACCTAGGCTGTGCCCTGTTACTTCTTATACCCTGAGTTTTTGCTTTGTATCGCTGTCGTTTGCCTCAGTGAGCATACTATCAAAATCCCCAGGGCTCACAATGTGAAATCTTTCCTACATGAAATCAAGAACCCACACACTATAGGCTGGCCCCAAGCAGATCCACTCCTGTCCAACTCTGGTCCTGTAACAGTAAGGTATATTTCTCACAATTAATGAGCCAATACTGATATGTTATGATTAATCAAAACTTATGCTTTATTTAAATTTTCTTAATTTTTATTTTTTCAGCCTCTCATCTTGGATACTGCGTTATGTTAAGCCATTATGTCTCCTTAGACTGCTGTGGTTTTGACAATCTCTCAGAAATTCTTTGTTATTGATGACTTTGATAGTTTTGAGTCGTACTGATCAGGGGCTTTGTAGAACATCCCTCAATTGAGATTTGTCTGATGTCTGTTTCAATGATTAGGTTAAGTTGATATATTTTAGACAGGAAGACCACAAGGATCAAGTGCATTTCTTATCACATAATATTAAAGACAGATGTCATCAAAAGGACTTATTACTACCGATGTCCACCTTGATCACCTGGGTGAAGTGGTATTTTTTCAGTTTGAGTATTGTAAATGTACTCATTTTTTCACCCTTTTCATACTGACCTCTTTGGAAGGATGTCACTACATGCAGCCCACACTAAAGGAGTGGAGACTTCACTCAGTTGCTTTGAGGGTGAAGTATCTAGACAAATTCTTTGAACTTTTTCTGCAAAGTAATTTACTTTCTATTCTCCCCATGTATTCATTTATTCAAATGTTCATTCATATTAATACAGACTCATGGAAATTTACGATGGATTTTGGATTATAATCCATTGATGCTTTATTTTGTTGCTCACATTGGGAGTTTTTTCAGGTGGCTCTTGTGTGCCATGGACATTCCTCTATCACTGAGGGGTGTTATATTAGACGGTGTTAGCTTCTGTGAAGTAGGGGACAGTAGTGGGACTTTACATTCCTACAGTGCAGGTGCTACAGGCTCCTCGTATAAATCCTACACAAACACGGACTCAGCCATTTTACCTTATTCCTTTTAATTGAAAAAATGGTAATAGAAACCAAGGTTTGGGTGGTAGGTGTACTCTTTGATATTGTGACTGCTTCTAGGATCTCTGAGGTGACAGAGAAGAAAATACATGTGTACATTACTAGACCGTGCATATATACATATCTATAAATAGACCTAAATGTTACCAGCTATGGTAAACATGCTGCTCTCTCTAATTCTAATCCATAAACACATCATTCTAGCTTCTTCCCCTTGCTGATTGATAACTCCCCACTTTAGTAACAACAAAATTGGCTCCTACCATCTGCCATTATTTACATTTTCAAGGTTCCTTAGGTTTGCAACTTGTTTCCCCACTTCCTTCAGTGACCTTGCTTCACATATTTTTAATACAGTTAGATACCTTTTTCACACGCTGCATTCCATCTCGGGATTCACAGGCTTTCTAAAAGGCTGCTTTAAAGGTCATACGTTAAGGTCCAGTCCTTGTGCATTACTGGGTAAATACTCCTCACTCTCCTCAATGCACAAAATCAAATAGCACTAATTCCACCCCTATTAGAAACTAGCCTTAGCAGCAGGTCTCATTGGGCTCTTAGCCTCTTAACTATTACAGTGAGGAGTTTTAAGGCTTTGGTTTATTTCATGTCACTTTCCTTTCATTTCTTAAAGGCTAACCTACAGAAACTTCTTGGCTGAGTTTTCCCCTTCACATTCCTCTTCAGAATTTTGAAGCCTCTATTCCGGTTTATCTCAATCAAGAATGGCTCAAAAATCTGCATATAGTTGAATTAACATTTTTAACTTGATAAATATAATAGAAGAATTCCCACTTTACAATTTTATATCACATAGTCTCATTATAGGGAGGTTTCTGCATTTTAATCTTTTATCAATAGTTGGGTGTGTTGTATACTAATATGTAAAAGATGAGACTAATATGTAGTTGAATTATAAACATGTTAAGTAGGAAAAACATTGAAAAATAGAACAATTTCTCACCAATTATTTATATTTATATTATGTGCTTAAAATATAACTATTTTAAGAAATCTAACTCTGGGTTTCTAAGAGCTGTACCACATTAATTTATTCTTTTAGACATATAGTTATTCCATTAAATTATTAACTTAAACATTTCATAAAGACTTGTGTACTATAACAAACCCTTTTAATCTTCAACACAGTAAAATTTACCAATTTTGTTATCGTGAAAATAAAACCTTAAAAATATGCTTCACATGTTGATGAATGCGGACAGAGACTAATTAGGTGATTTGCTAAATGTCAGACACTACTCTAATGCCAAAAAATAATCTGGAAACCTATTCATGTTAATGGCATGTTACTTTTCATTTTGTTCAACAAAGAGAGGGTTTTTAATAGAAAAACTGAAAAACAACAAGGGAAAAACAATTCCAGATGGATGACTATGCTGACAACTGAACTAACAATCTGTCTCTTTAACTCAGACGTTAGCTTTGCTCCCAAGGCTAAAAATATTAGTCATTCTTGAATTAAAACTTGTTTTCCTAACACATTTTGTCTATATCCTTAAAGTCCTGTTAGGCTTATGCATAATCAGCAATCATTCTTACCTCGACCTGCATGTACCTTAATTCTGCTCATGCTATAATCATTCTTCACCTAACTTTATTTCGTTCTCCTGGAATTGTCAGAATCTTTATAAGAATTGTAGCTATAGTATAGTCCAAGATTTGCTTTTCAAGATATGAACTTTTCAGAATAATTTAAAGTTAGTGTTCTGAAACCCAAGTAAAATAATTTTGGTAAATATATTTACTTAAATTTTTTTTTCAATTTGCAAAATCCCTGTGTTATTTTTAAAAAGAATTAGCTCTCGGCTTCCGCAAAGCCTTCATTTATCAAATAGATCAAGCAAGGATTAGAACAAAGGTGGCCGGGGGGTGAGGCTGGGAAAAGACAGACCTTTTTCCCAGTAGAGACTGTATACCAATGCTCTGAGACGACTCTCCCAGACTGGGAGTGTGTGTCAGAGAGACCAGCATTCCAGCTATGTGTTCGTTAAAGTGAAAAATCTGCAGGCCCACTCTGGTGTTCCAGTGACTAGAGAAGGCCATGTTAAGGAATTTCTTAGGAGAGTGTAACTTGTACACCCTGAAGCTTGGGAGCATATTATAATAACAAAGGAAGTACTGACTGCTTGGAGGTAGACTCCCGGGAGTAGTTGGTAACAAAGTGGTTTGAAAAGGCCATGGTGTAAGGTGCTGGAGAGAAGACGGTGGGATGGCCAGTTCTTGTTACACATACCATTTAGAATTCAAGTGATAGAACCTCAACTTTTACAGTGACTCTTTTTAAAGATAATATGGTGGTTTTTCAAAAGGAAAGGGACATTGGAAATGCTCAAGGTTTGGCTTTAGCATGGTCTGATCATTTTGATGCATGATATAATTTTTATGTGATGAAATGAGCTTTTATACCCATAACAACCTTACTGAGTCAGACAAGAAAAGATGTTTTTGAAGAACTTTCTCATACATGAGGATTTTCAGTGCTTATAACAGTCCTGTAAGGCACTGCTTCATACCTTAGATAGTCAAACTGTAAATCAGAGAATTTAAAGAATTTCTCAGTCACACAGATGATAAGAATTGCAAATGAGTTTTTCAACACAGAGCTATTGGTTATATTCCTTTATTTTCAATTGCAAAACTGCTTATCTCTTATCCTTTTAAATAAATTTACAAGTATCTTTTCATGTATTTTCAGAATAAAGAGATGTAAAATGAACCCTAAATTTCAGAATTAAAAAAAAAACTGCCTTTAATTTCCTACTTTTTAATTTTCATTGATGTATAATTCACAAACCATAAAATTTAACACTTTCAACTGTAAAATGTAGTTGTTTTTAATATATTCACAGAATTGTGCAACCATCACCACCATATAATTTCAAGATTTTTCTATAATTCAAAAAAGAAACTCCTGTCTATTAGCAGCTACTTCCCATTCCCTCCACCTCCAGTCTGTGGAAGCCACCAATCTACTTTCTTTCTTCCTAGATTTATCTATTTTGGACATTTCATATAAATGAAGCCGTAACATATGTGGTCTTTTGCGTATGACTTCTTTTACATTTCTTTCAAAGCTTCATCCATGTTGTGACATATATCAGTATTTAACATACATCAGTATTGCTCTGCATGGTTGAATGATGTTCCATTGTAGGGATATACCATATTGTGTTTAGTCAATCAATTTATGGCACCTGCATTTTTCCACTTTTTGGTTATTATAAAAAATTGTGCTTTGTACATTCATGAGCAAATTTTTGTGTTCACTTAGTTTTAATTTCTCTTCTGTGTGTACCTAGAAGTTAAATCATTGGGTCACATGGTAATTTTGTGTAGCTATTTGAGGAATTGCCAAACTGTTTCCTAAAGTAGCTGGTGCCATTGAAATCCCCACGAGCAAAGTACAAATATTCCATTTCTCCTTATTTTACCAACACTTAATATCGCTCATTTTTTTAATTATACCTGTACTAATGTTTATAAAGCAGTATCTCATTGTCATTTTGACTTGCATTTCTCTGACTAATGATATCAAATATATTTTCATGTGCTTATTGGCCATGTGTATATATTTTCTGGAGAAATGTTTATTCAAATAATTTGACCATCTATTATTAATTGGGTTATTTACCTTTTCATTGATGGGTTGTAACAATTGTTTTCGCCGATTTCGTGAGTTGTCTTTTCACTTTCCTAGTAGTCTCTATTGAGGCACAAGTGATTTTAATTTGGATTAAGTCTAATTTATCTATTTTTGTCACTTGTTTTCAGTTTCTTATCTAAGAAACTATCTAATCCAAGGTCATAAAGATTTACACTTATGTTTTTTCCTAAGAGTTTCATGGTTTTAACTTTCAAATTTAAATCTTTGATACATTTTATCACACCAGTCTTGCTTTTTCACCTCTTAAACTTTGTTCCCAGAACTCTATATTCATATTTATTTTTAAAGTTAACGCATTATGATGCAACATTTCAAACACAATATACTTAGCAAAATGCACATTTTTTCTACAGCCATAAATAATTCTTCAGAATTATATCTATAGCTTGAGAACTATCATAAACCATTTACATTAGTATGCATATACTAATATATAAATATACATTATACGTTGATTTTTTAAATAAAATATTACTATTTAATCAAAAGATATAATTTTTATGTGTAAGGTAAAAATGTCCTTTTCTTAAGTCCAGGGTTTATTCAAGATCATGCCAACTTTTATTTTGCTTCTTCCTTGGGCTATGACAATTTGAATATATATATATTTTTGAGGTATCTAATTACATTTTTATCTTGTTGATGAGAAAACATGCAATCCTTCTCTGTAATCTCAAAATTAGTACTCAGGCAAAAATTCTTGAGATACCTTTGATGCTTATTTTTTCTTATTTTACACTTGAATCTATTAACACATCCTGTTAACTATACTTCCAATATTTGTTCAGAATCCATTCATTTCTGCTAAGGATCAACTCCACATCTATTACTTCCTCTCAAGCCTATATTATTCTAAAAGTCCTCTAAGTGAGCTTCCTGCCATTTATCTTTGATCATGGTATATTTATAACACAATATTCAGTGTGTTTCTTTGCTATAGAAACTCAGGATCAAATTTCGCTTTTGGCCTCCTGTCTTGTTCAGAATAAAACCGAAAGGTTTTATATTGATCCAAGTGACTTACATGAGCCAAGCCTGCTATTTCTCTAATCTCCCCACCTACTCTTTTCTTACTCCATCCCGTCAGACTTGCCTTATTTTGCATTTATTGAAGCCAATTTTGGTGTAAACTCATGTTAAGGCATGGGACTAAGAATATCATTACTACTACAGTAGAATTTCCACCATTAAACAGAAGTATTTGTAAAAATTACTGTTTTGAAATGTGATTTATATATGGAAAAATACTTTAATGTCTCTACTTTACTTGGAAACATCACTTAATTGACTACTTCTGTAATCACCTTAAAATAAATGGTATATAGTTTAAAAGTATACTTTTATGCTAACTTCATATTCCATTGTTATTTCAATGTAAATTTATCATCCCATGGATGAGACAATCAGGATTGAAGACTTTGGTGACAAATTTTAGCTGGCAACCTGTCCATGCCATTTTGTCGTGCTATAGCTTTGTGCAGGCCATTTATATTTTGAGACTGACTTTTCTCATATATATAAAAAAGATAATAGCTTCTTTCATTGCTATCAAATGAGTTCAATTAAGTAGCATGTTTAAAATATCTACTACAGAGCCTAGCAGTTTATAGGCAATGGACAATTCACTTCCCCTTTTCACACATCTCCATCAAGTATTATGTTTTTAATTGCTTTAATGCTGTTTCTGTGACTCTAACATCAAATATTATATTTTCATATGAACTTATTATGTCATCGTTATATTTTCTATCTATCTTTATGATACCATGCTCTTCATAGTGACTAGAAAACTTTTTCTTAATATTTATAAAAGGAAGTTCATTTATCTTCTTGTCTAAATAAAAGGTGGAGGAAAACAGTGACCTCTTTGCTTGTAGAAACATGGCACAATCTTATGAAGGTTGATTGGAGCATTTGATTTAAGAAAATTACTTTCCCTCATTAAGAAAGGTGTTCATATAACAACTTGGCTATTAACTATCAGGCATGGTAATTTCATCACTCTACCAGCTGCTCACATTTCATATTTGCATAATAGGATGAAGAGTTGCTATAGTTATTCGTCTAGATTTTCATCCCTATTCCATGTGGACTCACGTTTATCAAAACAATCACTTCTTTCATGAGCTTTCTGTTGGGCCTAATCTACTTTTATTTTGTAGTTATATGGAAATGAGAACATAAAATTTTTCCTACAAGGTAAGCCTGTTGGGTATTATAAAAGCATATCAAGTTTTATTCTATTGACACACAGAGTGAAGATGATTTGATTCAAAATCTAATAAATATTCAGAATACTACAAAACAGTTTGTGCTTTATGATTTGAATAAGGTGTTCAAATTTCTAATAGTATGTTGAACATGCTGTCTCCTTTGAAGTGGCAATCAAATTACCTGTTTGCCCTCAGGTATTATTCAGCACTCATATTCCTATGTATTTACTTTTGATATACATCTATAAATTGTGGCAGAACACAACATTTTATCATATTCCTTTTTATGACTTATTTAAAATAAGTTTTATATATATGAGAGTGTGTGTAAATGTATAAATATACATATACATACACACATATGTGGATTTGTTACCTATTATGTACACACATGTGGGCTATGAAAGAAAAGGACTAGAAAAAATGATTATCTCCCATTGTACGGTGTACAAAATGCTCAGAATGAGTCTGTCAATTAAAATTTAAATATTGCATGGGTTTTTAAATATTCCTTAATCACTGAACAACTAGGAAAATAAGAGATCAAAAGTCAGATGAAAATGGAAGTCTTGAGAACTGGTGAAATGTAGCTATCAATTTCATCCTAACAATATTGATGAATCTCCATCACCTTGAAGAGGTGGGTTGATGGGAGATGTGTAATAAAACTAATGTCTGTGAGACAGCCCAAGTGAAAAGACTAATAGGACATGCTGGAATAAAGCAGAAGCTCCAAAAATAATGTACCTTAATATTATGGGTGAAAAAGAAAAGATCAGCCAGAATCTTGCTTAATATTAGTTTAAGGGGGAACTGTTCTCCAATAGAAATTCATGATCATATGCTGGCCCACACACAAACCCACACCACCCTAGGGAGGGGAGGCAGTGGGATAGGGAACCCAAGACGATAATTAGAAGCTGGCACTATCTTGAAGAGTTTCTGTTTTTATTTGCCTGGAAGAGCAAAGGCAATTTGGAGTGATAAAATTTCAACTCGGCTGTAATTATTTCTCTGAATTAATTATTCAATGAAATATCATGAAACTACAAAGAAAGATGTATCATGAAGCTGAGGTAGAAGAAACAAGTGTGAGCAGAATAAAAGCCCAAAGTACTTATAATATTGGAATTATCAGGCACATAAAAATGTCATTCCGTTTGTTATAAGAAAGAATTAATCGAATTGAATATGCATGAAGAAGAAAGAGAAATATTTAAAAATTACCCAGAAGTTTTAACCAAAATTTAGAAATTTTAGAACTTAAAAAAGATAATAAGGGGCCCACAGTACGGGGTCTGGTTCAACCATCCCTAATCTCCTCATAACACTCACATCCTTGTCCCCTCAATCTCTCATTCCAGTGGTATGATGAGCCCCTACCTTTCCTTGCACAAAATAACTGTCTATGTATAAATGCATCCTTCTACCCATCTTATCAATTTGAGCCTAATCTTCCTTCTTAAACATGTTGCAACTTTCTCAGATAGACTGGGCACTGTTGTTCACCATCTTTACAGTTTTTCCTATCATCATCATTTAAATATGTCAATGTATATTTCATACATTCACATGTAAAATACTTGGAACAAAACCAATCAAACATTTATCCCAAGCCCTGTTAGAGCCCCCATTTTATTTATTTACCTTCAGAGCCAAAACTTACAGTAAATTCTTTACATTTGCACTGTTTATTTCTTTCTACTACCTTAATCCTCAACACATGTGTATTTGCTTTTAAACCCCATAAACTCCAAAGATCTCTCTAAAGTCAGCAATCCTCTCCATGGTACTGAATTTAAAAGGTACTTGTTAGTCTTTATCTTAAATAACTGATGGTAACATTTGATTTTGTTGACTGCCTTTTCTCCTTCAGAAAAATAGCTATAATAATTAAAAAATACTGATTTGTTTCTATCTTTAATGTCCCTCTATTTTTTTCAGGATTATTTTCTTTTTAGTTCTTCAGGAATTGGTTAAAAGATCATTGTGTCTCTCACTCTACATCTCAGCAATCCCTGAAAGCTTTAATTATCCCCCGTACATGGTCTCACATATCCAGCACAATCCCATCTCATAAGATCTAATTCATATATTTGGCTGCTCATCTATCTATGGTGCAATTGCAATTTTTGAAATATCTCAAAACATTGTCTGCTTCTTTTTCAGCATCCTTATAGAAATAAATGTCGCCGTATTTCTCTACCTATAGTCAAGAAACTTTGAAATCATCCTGACTCCCCCTTTCCCAATATTAATTCCCAAATATTTTAATCAGTCAGGAATCAGTTATTATAACCTTGGGCACCTCTTATCTACTTCTCTCCATTGTCACTGTTTATCATCTTTCCTCCATGAAATTAATCAATAGCCTCTTTTATTCTTGATCTGCCATTCCTCTTGAAGTTTAAAAATCTTAACATTTTAAAATCTCTGTTTATATATATTCTCCTAAGTTCACTACCATAGTGGCCTAGAACACCCAAATTTGTCTTTTAGCTCCAACTGTTTCAATTTTACAGATCCATCATGGTTTTAAAACATAAATTTTGATCTACTACCATGTGTCCGGGATTCATCTAGGTACTACACACCAGCAAAAATGAGGTATGTGTCCTCTGTGGGACTTAGAGACTTATAGGATAAAACAGACATTAAGAAATAAACTAAGAATGACAAGTGGTAACTTTTTTCCTTTGTGCAGGTGTTGTTGATGGGGCCCACAACTGAAAACAAAAAATTTACGTTTAAAGAGAAGATAAGCAACTGGCCAGACACTTACATCAATTACCTACCAATAAGAGGTTTTTTTTTAGCAACAGTTACAGAAAAACTGAAATTTTTAAGTAGACAAATTCATATTTGCCCTGAATTTTATGAATTAATAACATGAAAGGATATTAAACATGTATATCGTTAAAAATAAAACTATTTTATAATTGTCTACATAGGTTTTATTGAAAGGTAAATGCATGTTGTTTTACACATGAGATCTGATCTAATGTGAAATTATCTTGAAAATGTTCTATATCATCATAAAGTCAACTCTCAAAAACTTGATATAATAATTAGTTAATTTCTCATTAATACCATTGGTTTATATTCTCCTGTCCTGGTCTGATTCTCTGAGGCATACTTAACCTTTACTATAGGAAAAATTTTTTTTTTAAAGTGAGAGATGGGAAGAGAAATGTTTGAGTGAGTCATTCTGATATATAATGAAGTCATTGGTATAAACTGTTATTTTGAGTAAAATCCATTTAATTTTTTTTTTCTTTTTTGTTGCACAGAGCCATCACCATGAATATAAAATTTGAAAAATCATTTAATGAAATAACTATCCTCTACCCTTTTTATTTCTTCTGTGGTTAAATTGTTCTTTTTACATATAACTGTAGCATTTCTATCCATGGATAATACTCTGATAATTGCAAAATGTATATAAAACTATGGAAATTAAATCATGCATTTTAACTCTTCTGTTTAGTTGATAACTAAGTAAAAATAAATAAAAAGACTAAATGATATATTTAGTTGCATAAATAAATTACCTCTTTCTAGATAAATTGAATAATAAAAATAAATTGCATTTTTCCAAAGAAAATAGTTTTCTACATAAATTGTGAAAACAAATATTTTAGCTTCATATTTATGCAAAGGAGCACAACTACTTTTAGTTTCTTAGCTCAAGAACATTTAAGTAAACCTAAAACGATAAACCAGTCCACCATGCTGATGTATTTACCAATACATTCTATTTGGAAATAATAAGCCTCAGTCAAAAGATAGTTTGACTTTAACATATTTGTGTTTCTTAGTTCTTAAAATGTTTCCTTGTATGTAATATTGCCTGAAGGGGAAAAAGGAAAATCTTTAGGAGAGGCAGATGATTTTCCTTAGGTTAGACATTTCATCCGTTTAGTCTCTGTTGTATCCCAAGCACGTAGCACCATGCATGACATAGAATACATGTTCAATAGTCATAGTTTTCTGAATATATAATAATTAATTAATTGAGTATGGCCCTTCCTATTGAACTTTTTAAAAAAAATTTGTATATTCTAAGATCTAGTTTTTAGAAAAACAAATATTAATGCTTCTTAAAAATCATGAGTCCAAGGAAAAAGTTTGACTTCAAGGAATGTCTGACACAGGTCCTAATTCTATATTTACCACTTAATTACTTTGGGTAAATTACATAACTTCATTACAGTTTTGTGAAAATAAATAGATAATAACTATATTAATTTCCCATTGCTGTGATAACAAATTATCACAAATTTAGTAGATTAAGACTCAAAGTTATCATTTTACAGGTCAGGAGTCAAAGCCAGCATGTTGGCAGGGTTTCTTCTAGAGACTCTAGGGGTGAATTACCATCAGCTTCTAGAAGCTGCCTGAATTTCTTGTCTAATGGTCCCTTCCTCCAGTAGAGCAATTTCAAATCTCTTTCTTCCTTCTCTCTCTCTCTCCCTATCCCCCTTGTTTTCTGTGACTGTCATCACGTCTCTGTTTGACTCTCACTCTCTTGCAGTTCTCATAAATAACCTTGTAATAACTCCCCATCACAAGATCCTTTACTTAATTACATCTGCAAAGTCTTTTGCCACAGGAAGTAGTGTAATCACAGGTTCTGCGGATTAGGATGTGGCTGTTTGGTGGGAGTTGGGGAGTCATTATTCAGCCTGCCGTAATAACACCTAAATATGAATATTTGGTGTAATAGGTCAACTTTATGTGGTACATTTTTAAATCTACCTATCTTTTTCTATATATATACATCTATATAAATATATTTTATATCTGCTTATTAAGGTTATCTCCAAGCAAATTAAATAGTAAGAGTATGGTTATGCATATGAATTCAATATAATTTTTTAAAATTTTTGTAAGTTAGCTTTTGGAAGGTTGAAATATATAATGTTAACATTTTTAAATGAAGCCAAAAAATGCTGAAATGTACTTGAAAAGTAAAAGAAAAATGTTAAAATAATTACAGTGTAATTTCTTGGGAAATTGTTTAATTTTACACACATATGGATTGTGCTTAAGTTTTATACCTTAGCCTATTCAGCCAGGAGTTGCAGTCTTATAGTGTCTGTGTTGTTAAGCTTTACACCATACCTTTTTGCCCTTTTTGGAAAGAACTAAAATAACTAAATACTGCATTTGTTTTCTTCACTATGACAATTTCGCTCTTTCAGTTTTTATAATAAAACAATAAACCTCATAATCTATATTTTTAAAGTATATTTGTATACTCTGGTTACTGATTTTGTTTAGCAAATTACACATGTGGTTTGTTGTTTCATAAACTCTCAACAAACCTTTTAACAATTAACAATGTTATATCTAGAAAAGCAATGGAACATTGTAATTTTATTGAATATTTAACAGACGCGTTTGACAGTATAAGATCGCCTGAGAATGTAATGTTGAAGTTACCTGGGAAACTTAGCTTAGAATATTCATCTAAAAAAACACATTTATATTTTTTTCCACACAAAAATCAAATAGCATACAGTCATAAAATAACTAGAATGGCATTAAACATAAAAGAGATTGAGGGATTCTGTACCCATCAGACTTTCTTGAGAAACCTATTATAGGATGTTCATGATCCAACAAAGAAAAGACTGGGACAACTCTAGCAAAAGAACTGTTCAGAGCATTTAACATTTATGTATTAATATATGTCAGACTAAATAAAAGATGATTATGAGGGTGGACAACTAATGCACAAATATGTATGACTAAAAACAAGGGTAATGGAGAGGAAAAACAAGGGAGGTGAATAATCTCATTGATTTTGTATAGGAAATTGGTGAGATATAAAGTGTACCATTTAAAAATTACAAAATGGTTAGAAACGAAACAGAGAACTTAAGATCTTAAGGTAAAATTGCAAAGGTACCTATGGGAACAAAAATACAAACCTGCTTAAATATCAATTTATTTTAATAAATGAGATAATAATATATATCCAATAAAGAATGAAAGCACATATGCTATATTACAAATAATTATAAAATAGTATGTTACAGTAGAGAATAAATTTATTAGTTATATTAGTAAACATGAATTTCCAATGCTACAACTGTTAAAAAAAGAAAAAAAAGATTTCCAATTAGGCTGATAAAGCAAGATGGCCAAAGGAAGACCAGAAAACTGGAAACAAGAAAAAGGCAAGACATTGATCTTCATATTTTTTAAAATTATTATTCAAATAAAAAAAGTATTGAATATTAAAATGAAAGTAAGTTATAATGCCATCATAATTCAAAATAAAAATTAAATGCTTACCAATATTTACCATATTTTCCCATGTGTAATGTGCACCCACGTTTTGGTTCAAACTTTCAGGAAAAAAATTTTTGTTTTAATTTTTTAATTCTATTTTTTATTTATTTATAGTTACAGACTTGGTTTTTTTTTGTATTAATAAGGAGTTTTAGCATTTATTTTTTAACATATTATGGTACAAGAAATTTTATGTAAACAATAATTATAAAATACAAGAACAGATACAAGCTACTTCAGGTACTCTCCATGTATAATACACATCCTTATTTTTCCCTCAAAAATTTGGGCAAGAAAGCATTAGACATGGAAAACTACAGTACTAAAGTACTAAAATGTACTAAATTACCCAGAAATTATCTCTATGAAAGAAAAGCTACAAAAAATGCAATATAATATATGTAGAAGCATACAAATTCTAGAAGTATAAGAAAAATCAAATGAACAATAATAACATATGCAAGTATAGGAGGTCTGTCTGGAAAAAATCCAGCTATTGTTAACATAACAGGAATGATTCACACAATAACGATGAAACCTGACAGCCAAGGAGAGTGGACTGGAATGTACATTTGTGAACTTCACTGGACTAGTCAGTGAGGGTGGTAGATACTATTGAGTGAGCATGTGTACTGTGTGGTAGTAACATTCAGACTGACAGTACGGCAATGAATCTGCCTCAAATTTTGCATTAAGATGAACATTCCTCTGCAGAAACTATTGGGATGATTTAGAAACTTGCAGCTATGGGTAGCTGGTGATCAGCAGTTTCATCACAATGCACCCGCTCTTGCATCACACTTCTTGCAGAGTTTTCTGGCCAAACATCCAATCACCCAGATGACTCAGTCCCCCTGCCACCCAGATTTGTCATCCTGCAACATCTGGCTTTTCCAAAAACTACAATCATCTTTGAAAGGGAAGATATTTCAGACTGTTGATGAGACTCAGGAAAATACAATGCGGCAACTGATGGTGTTTGGGAGAACTGTGTGAGATCTCAGGGTGCCTACTTTAAAGAAGACTGAGGCATCATTGTCCTATGTACAATATTTGTTGTATCTTGTATCTTCTTCAATAAATGTCTCTATTTTTTCATATTATGTGGCTGGAGACATCATATATCAAACTTCACTTCTGATATTTCGGAATCACACTCTTTAGCAAGAAAAAGAAAGTACCACAATGGCAAACACTGCTGGTTGTCCAGCCCACATCCATTCTCACTTTCCTCTTTAATTTCCCAATAAGCTTGGATTTGGGGGTGACCGTGTGACCCAATACCTGGCCAATAAGTTATAAGGCAATCTGTATGGGATTTCCAAGATATGGTTATACTCCTTGTTATCTAATTTTGTCATTTTAAATTTCTGGGTTAAACAGCCAGGCTTAAAAAAACAATTTACATTTTACCTGTTGCAAATGAGAAGCCTAGAGCTACAAAGAATCATTATAAGACCACAGAATTAAATAGCACCATTAATGTAGAAGCAAAAAGGTAGTAGAAGGCAGTAACATTTGCAATATTGAAAAGCCTCCCTCCAGCTCTGAACTACCTACTGCAAACACATTAGGTGAAAAAAAAAATCCCTATTTGTTTAATCCTGGGAGTTGAATAGATGTTACTTGTGCTGTAATCAAACATAATTGTTGAATAATATACTTCATGACTGCAACTGCGTTCTCTTTGTAGGTGTTCAATTTTATAGATAGTAGAGGATGTAGTTACTTTAATAAAGCTGGAGGTTCTATGGAATATCAATTTCCTGTGCAATTTATGTTTAACTCCCTTCAATTATCAACACTTATTTCCACTGGGATATCTTAGTGTTCAGTGGTGAGGCGTGTGTTCCGCTTTTCGAGGAGTGGTGTGTGTGAAAGGTACTCTCTGGTTTTTTTCGAAACTGTGAATTATCACAAATAAGAATATCAGTTCTCACAGTGGTTGATTTTGAAAAATTGACTTTCGCTTAACTCTATTGAAAATTAGCAGTATAATTGTAGGATTAATCACTGTTTTTTCTAGTAGAAATATAAATTTCTACTGTAAATAACTCCTTCCCTTAATTATTTACAGAATAGTTCCTGAAGTATTTATCCTCTTTATTAAGAATATATGCACCCCTATATCCATTGTAGCATTATTTACAATTGCCAAGATATGGAAACAGCCCAAGTGCCCATCGACAGATGAGTGAGTAAAAAAAGCTGTGGTACATTTACACAATGGAATGCTACATGACTGTAAAAAAGATGAAGATCTTACCTTTTGCAACAGCATGGGTGGACCTGGAGATTATTATGTCAAGTGAAATAAGCCGATCAAAGAAAGACAAATATTATATGAACTCCCTTGTACATGGAATCTAATGAACAAAATAAACTGACAAACAAAACAGAAACAGAGGCATGGATACCTGGAACAGACTGACAACTGTCAGAGGGGAGGGAGAAGGGGAGGACTAGATGACAGAAGGTGAAGAGATTAGCCAAAGAACATAAATGAGCAACTCATAGATAGAGACAAGAGTGTGGGCATGGCCACAGGGAAAGGGAGGGAGGAGATGGGTGGAGACAGGAAAAGAGGGGTGGGATGGGAATATCTGTATTAGTGTCAACAATAAAAATAAAAGGAAAAAAAAAACAAGAAAATTTCAAAGCAGTTTAGTACAGAGAACTAGATAGCAAAACCAAAAAAAAAAAATTTCTTATGCCTAAATTATTATATTGTGTAAATAAAGTTTTATTTCAGTACTCAAAATACATACTAAGATCTATTTAAAATGATAACTCTGTTTAACATATAGGTTAAAAAATAACATTTCTTTCTCTATGAGACTGTGAAAATCTGAAATTTTTGTTGATCTTATACCAAGATTCATTCTTTACCTGGCTTATTTCTTTAATTAAACTCAAAACATAAGAATTAAGAGATACACTTAAACAAACCCTATATGCAGGGAGTGGTTTAAATATTTTAAAAATTGAAATGTTTTTTGTATGTCCTCTCATTTATTTTATTTTTTATTAAATTTATTGGGGTGACATTGGTTAATATGATTATATAAGTTTCAAGTGTACCTTTCTGTGGTGCGTGATGTTGTTACGGAAAAATGAAACGACCAGACACTGAGGGGTTAGGAGCACGATCTTTATTTACGTGCACGGGAGCAGAGGAGACAAACTCCAAATTCTGAGCCCAGAACAATAGCCCCGCACTCCCTTTATGCTGGGCTAAGTGGGGTAAGGGTCTTGGGAGGCGTGGTATAGATTTGGCACGAAAAGGGTTTACAGAGGTGAAAGACAAGCATTTACATCATAAGTCAGGGCAATTGGCGTGAAAAGGGCTTACAGAGGTGGGAGAGAAGCAATTACATTATAAGTCAGGGCAATTAGCATTTCATCTTTGGTATCAGCCTTGATTTCCTCTACAATTTATTACATTGTATGCCCATCACTCAGTGTCAAATTATATTTCATCACTGTATATTTGGTTCCCTTTACCCTTTACTAACCACCTCATTCCTCTTCCCTCTGGTAACCACCATGTTGTTGTCTGTGCCTATGAGTTTCAATTTTATATCACTCACGCACTCTCTCATTTACTTTATATAGTTGATAAAATCAAAATAGAAATAAAAAGGGAAACAAACTCTGAAGCAGAATTACAATAGTTGCAGGAGTCACAGTATATTTTGGCTAAAGCATATATTCCTTTCAGGGTAGAAATTGTGAGCTTAAAATAATAGCAACATCGAAGAAAAATTTATAGGAGTTGCAAAGATATTGGGATTTAAGTAGACTTCAGCAATTTTAAAGAGAAATAGAGTTACATATGGCATGCATTGAAGTACATTAGGTTTTGAGAAATGGAGATTACTTAGGACTTGTGAAGTAAAATTGAAAACTATGAAATCTATTGAGAGAATAACATTCTATTCTGTGTGGAGAGAGTGTTTAAGATTGCCTTAAATGTGTTTCTGAATTTGGAGAATAATACACACCTCAGCATTTTAGTGCACTTCAAAAAAGAAGAAAAAGAAAAGAATAATGAAGAAGCACGGATAAGCATGGATATGAAACTTGCAAGGTAAAATGAAGTCTCAATGTTTCTCTTAATGAGAATTTTATTTGTTTAATTAATGTAAGAAAAAAGATGCCACAAATCTTTTCCTTAATGTATGTTCCCCCATCTCTCCTTCAAAATATGTGCATGAATTTATATTGAAATATACTAATAGCTTTTTATGAAATTTGAGGCAATAAGGTGATATTTAAGGAAATAATAAAATATTATTGATTGAATAATTTTTTTAAAATTTAGTCAAATTTTCACTAATTCGTTCTTCAGCATAGCTACTTCCCAGTATATTTATGAAAATATTTTTTAATAAGATGAACTAAAAGGAAACTGTTTTTCCAAGAGAATATGTTCTCATAAAAACAGCCAATTAATTTTCAGTTTCTTTAATTCTATTCCTTTTTGTATTTTAACACAACCTACAGTATGGCTCTAAGTTACGTGTTTTGATGAGCAGAAGACACTTCCAAAGACACTCCTGCAACTGCAACACATATTTCACACCCTCATTTTCAAACATGTAAATCACTTAATTTTCAAGACCAAGGCAATATCCCTACCTCTTCCAAAAAAAATCAGGCTGATATAAACTTGCCCTTTCTTGAGATTTTACAGCAAAATCTTTGCTACCATCTTATGGCATTTATCACTTTTTACTAAGCACTGTAGGCTTTTACATATTGGTTTGATCCATTTTAACATAAATGAAGAGTTTTAAAGACAAGACATATGTTGAAATGTAAAACTGTATATGCATTTATTTATACTGTAGAGGAAATCAAGGCTGATACCAAAGATGAAATGCTAATTGCCCTGACTTATAATGTAAATACTTCTCTCCCACCTCTGTAAGCCCTTTTCACGCCAATTGCCCTGACTTATGATGTAAATGCTTGTCTTTCACCTCTGTAAACCCTTTTCGTACCAAATCTATACCACGCCTCCCAAGACCCTTACCCCACTTGGCCCAGCATAAAGGGAATGCGGGGCTATTGTTCCGGGCTCAGAATTTGGAGTTTGTATCCTCTGGGCCCGTGCAGGTAAATAAAGATCGTGCTCCTAACCCCTCAGTGTCTGGTCGTTTCATTTTTTCTGTAACAATACTATTGATATATTCAAAAGAAAAACTGGTAACGTCTTCATAAGTTATGAATGTAAGATGAAGGACAAAAGAAAAAAAAAGAAATACATGAATGAACCACTAAAATTAAAGAGGTCAATACTACAAATAACCTTGGATACAACCTCATCTCCTATTTCATTTCCTGACTTGTTGAGATCAGTATATACTAAATTTTATCTTTCCTATTCTGTTTTTCTATAATATATATTTAAAAATCTGTGATTACATCATATAGCAAGATATTGTTTCATTTTTTATTTTTTAAATTATATAATTTCTATAGCATATCATGGCTTCCAATTTTACCTCAGATATTTTTATTCTACAATATTGACATAGATCTAGAGTCTACATACTTTTAGTAATATATAATATTAATTTATTCATTTACTAGTCAATGAAGTTCTTCTTTACATTTTGCCGCCGTAAGCATTATTTTACATATCTCCTGGAACAAGGGTGCATAGGCTTCCCCAGATTATATAGTTGGGAATGAAATTGTTAGGACAACAGTTTAAGTGAACACATTTTTTAAAGTTGCCATAACAATTTAAAATTCTCACTAGCAATGCATAAAAGTTGACCCAGTTCTGCATCAATATCTATCATTCAGACTTCAATTTTGACTAAGCGGGTGGACATATAATGTTATCTAATTGTGATATAAATTGGCATTTCCATGATTACCAATGCAGTTGAACATTTTTTCATGTGAGTACTCTCCCAGTTTTTTTTGTAAAATGTCTGTTCATATTATTTACTGGTTTTTCTATTTGGTTTACCCGAATTTAATAATAAGCTTTATGTATTAGACTAATGTTAGTTATATGTGCTGCAAATATCTTCTCTCAGGGTATAAATCACCTTCCATTCTGTTTAAACTGTGTTTTACTTAAAAGTGTTTTTTCATTTCAATTAGTTTTAATAGTTCATTCTTTTTCTTTATGATTAGAGCTTTGGAGGTCTTAAAAACACTTCCATATGCACTTGTTATAAAGATATGTTATGTATTATTATTTTTTAAATTTACCTTTTATCCCTGGCTGGTGTGGCTCAGTGGATTGAGTGCTGGCCTGCGAACCAAAGTACCTCTCTTCTCTCTCCTTTTCCCTCTCTGAAAATAAATAAACTTTAAATAAATAAATAAATAAATTTGTATTTTATTTGTAATTACTTAATCCATTAAAATGACTTTTATGTGTAGTGTTCAGCAGGTCTCCAATTTTACTTTTTCTATGGATAACCAATTGTGTCAAAACATCTATTGATTATTTTTTCCTTTTCCCAGTGCTCTCTATTACCGTCTTAATCTTAAAGCAATTATCTGGGTTTGTTTCTGGGTTATTGCCATATTTTGCTGTGTATAATAATGCATACTTTTTGTGCCCAAATTTTTGAGGGAAAACTCAGGATGTGCATTATACATGGGTAGTACTAATTCTGTATCTATATAAATGTTTTTAATTCTTTTATTTATGCTTATGCATTAAAAGTGTAACTCTAAAAAGCAATAATGATATCCATATGCAAATAATACCCTGGAATATGGTAATCAGTTTTGTTGAACTTATGATAAACTTGCAACAAAAGCTTTGCTTGTTTTTGATCACGCCAAAGCCCATGTTACACAAAGTGCAAAACCAATCGCAGAGGATATGAAAACTCAACTTGCAGCGATACCTGGTGGGCTAACCAACCAACTGCAGCCTCTTGATGTGTCAGTAAACAAGCCCTTTAAAGCCTTAATGAAGAAGGAGTGAACAGCTGGATGCAATGAGCTGGTAATTGATTTAACACCTACGGGCTGGATCAAGAAAGCATCCATTGCCCTGGTTTGTTGTTGGACCCTGAGATCATGGAATGGCATCAGGGAGGAAGTGGTTGTGAAATCTTTTGAAAAATATGGAATCAGCAATGCTGTGGATGGAACTGAGGACGATAAAATTTATCGGGATGAGGAAAATGACCCTTCAGGAGTCCAGGTAATGTAGACATTGAAGACAATGATATTTCTGATATTGACAGTGATGAAGAGTTCCTGACCTTCTATAATACCATAAATTTGGTATAAATACCATAAATTTGTTACTGATACATAAAACTTCTTTTACCTTGTATTTGTTCTTGTATTTTGTAATTATTTGTTACATAAAATTTCTTCTAGCATAATATGTTAGAAAATAAATGCTAAAATTCCTTTATAATAAAAAGTATCTAAATATAAATAAATAAAAATTGAATAAAAAATTAAAACAAAATATTTTTTTCTTGAAAGTCTTGGGCCAAAAATGTGGGTGTGCATTACCCATGACAAAATATTGGTTTCATTGGTCACCTGACTGTATTGGCTTAATAAAACTTAGTCTTAATTACCTTCAGTCTATAAGTCTTAATAACAGGTGGAAACAATCCCTTCCCACCTCTAGCCAAAATTTTATTTTTCTGAGAGATGTGCATTTATTCTTGACTCTTTTCTTTTTTCATACATCTTTTAGAATTCATTGTTAATTTTTTTAAAAAATTGTTGAGATTTGAGGTTTTTCTTTAAATCACAATGAATCTATAAATCAAGCAAGTAAAATAAAAATTCATGAATATTGTAGGTCTCATATTGAGTCCTTTTTTTACTGATTTTAATTAGACTTTTAAAAGTTTTTCAATAAATATACACCTTAACTTTTGATAATGTTATAAATATTGTCACTTTAAATTATAGCTTTAATTGTTTTGGTAGTAATTACGAAGTTGATTTATTTGCATATTAACTTTTAGATTACTTTAGTTTGAGTGTACAATTATGTAATCAGAAAATATTGGTCATTCTGGTTCTTCCTTTCCAGTCCTTCTGGAGTTTATTCTTATATAAAGATTGGCTATTTTCCAGTGTACAATCTCAACTACAAGTATTGCTCCTAATTTCGGATGAATGCCACTAATAAAGACTGATTGTTGTTATTGATTTATTGTACAGATGTTCTTTATCATGTTCACAAATTTTCTTTATTCTTCATTTCCCAAATCGTTTCTTTTTGGGTAAATTTTAGCAAATATTTTTGTCTATCATTTTGAAATGATAACATTTTATATTTCACTTTTGAAATAGCAAATAAAATTTATAAGATATTTTCATGTTAAACCACTCTCCTGATACTGAAATAAACTCAAATTAGTTCTATTGCTAGATTGATAGATAGATACATACATACATACATAGATGATATAGATGATTATCTATAGAAATTATGGAAATCTATAGAAAGCACAGAAATGTATGTAATCTTTAGCTAGATGTTTTGTTTTACTGCCCTAAAATCACACGTGCACCACTTATTCACTGTTACCTCTCCAATTGTGTGATGTTTAGATTGTACTGTTACAGAAAAATGAAAGGACCAGACACTGAGGGGTTAGGAGCATGATCTTTACTTACGTGCACGAGTCCAGAGGAGACAAACTCCAAATTCTGAGCCCAGAACAATAACCCCGCATTCCCTTTATGCTGGGCTAAGTGGGGTAAGAGTCTTGGGAGGCGTGGTATAGATTTAGCGCGAAAAGGGTTTACAGAGGTAAAAGAGAAGTATTTACATCATAAGTCAGGGCAATTAGCATTTCATCTCTGGTATCAGCCTTGATTCCCTCTACATTACCCCCTGTGGGTGCTAAGACAGCGCTTTCGTCTGTCTCTGCACCCAGAAATGGGATCCTCTGCTCCTGTTGGGGTTCTAGTACTGGAGATGGTGACAGGTAGCGTTGGCTTGGCAATGGTCCACTCCTCCTCCCCATCTTGGCAGGTCCTTCGCAGCTTTAGGGCTGGGATTCGGCCTGGTCCCTGTTCTGGTCCCAGGTTGGTTTCCTCAGGGTCAGCGGAGGCCTTGGCTCTGGGGTGATAGATCCATGGAGTAATACCTGCAACTTTTAAGGCGGTGGGGGTAGTTAACAGTATTAGGTAGGGCCCAACCCATCTGGGTCGGAGGGACTCTTTTTTCCAGTCTTTTACCCAAACATACTGCCCTGGCTTATGGGAGTGGGCTGGACCCCTGTTGGCACTATTTCTCGCCCAAGGTGGGCCTGCCTGACTCTCTCTAACTCTTGACCTGGGGCTTTGAGGTAGGAGGCTTGGTGGGCCTCCCCTAAGGTGGTGAAGTCTGTGGTAGTAGGGTTTTGGGTTATAGGGGTCACCCTTCCATATAGGATTTCATATGGGGTGTACCCTGCCGAATTTGGGGTGCACCTAACTTGGAAGTGGGCAAGCGGCAGGACATCTGACCAGGGTAGGAGAGTCTCTTGACAAAGTTTTCCTAGAGTCTCCTTTAGAGTCCGGTTCATT